>JAJMDI010000162.1:51706-75359 GCA_030573535.1 Hanseniaspora occidentalis var. citrica
AAAAAAAAAAAAGTCCCTTATTATTGGACTTTTTACTCAAGTTCTAGAACTTGATATTTAAATGTTTATTTTTTTTTACGTAGTTATACAGACAACAATGACAGATCTATTTTTTAAATCGTTTTTTTTTCTCCACGTTTTTTAAAGAATGAAAAAAAAAAAAAAAAAAAAAATAAGACTATGATGAGATCATGGTGAAAAACTGTTGAAAAAATTTAGTGGGTGTTGTACAATTAAAACAAAAAAAAATTGATACGTTGTTTTGTAAGTAAATGTTTTGACAGGTGGTGTTCTTTTTTGATTCAACAAATATAAGTCTTTTACACCTTGTTTCTTATTCACGAAGAGCGTTGAAAGGGCGAAAAAAAAAAGACAAAAACGAGAAAGTAATAAAAAAAAAACTAACAGTTTTGCAATAGCAATAGAAAAACAGATTGGAATCGGCAAAGGGAGAAGGCATGAAACGTTCTCTTTTTGATACATTTGCAATGCCGTTTGTAAATTCACATACTATAACATGAAAGAAAAGAGAGAGAAAAGACAAAAAAAGACAAAATTATATCGCATTTGATCCCCCGATTTATTCCAAATGAATTCTAGAACAATTTATGAAACATCCCAACAATTTAATGAATGATCTATGCAGTGATGTAATAGGTAAGGTGATGTAAAAACAGAAATATGCGTAATGCGTGTTTGAACAAGACTGGTATATGGTTATGTGGCTCAACAGTAAAGAGAAAGAGAGGTTATTTTATTTTCTTTTCCCCGATTTCACTTCTTTTCCTGATTCTACTCCTTTTTTTTTTTCTTTCGAATATATACTATCTCGTAGTAATTTACTCAATTCTTGTATGATAAAGTAGATGTATATAATTATTTTTCTTCAGTATTTTTTTACCTTGGGGCTGTTATTATCATTCGTTTTTTTTTGTTTTTTTTTGATTTACAGATAAAAATTTCTCCTACCCGATCTTCCAAATTTTTTTTGAAAAAAAAAAAAAAAAAAAAAAAAAAAAACTTGAAAACAAATTAAATGCGAACTAATGGATTTTAGCGCTTAATAATCCCACAGTATTAAAACTAGTGATCTGATACTTTTAAAATAACCATATTAATAAAATGTATCATTTTATGGTGATGTAATTTAGTAGAGTAATACATATGATAATCTAGTATTTTAGTAATGTAATATTCTAGAAGTATGCATGAAACAAAAAGAAGGTTATTTCAAGTGTATTTTTAAAAAAAAAACCGTGAGAAAGCATACAAGGACGTTAAATGTATGATATCATTAAATTTATACAAATAAATCAGAATAAAAAAACAAAATTATGATTAAACTTTGTAGAATACTAAGACTTCTGCGCCATTAAAAAAAGACTACTTTTTTTTTTTTTGCATGGAGAGCTTTTTTCTTTATTCATTTCTTTCATACTCTTTTTTCTTTTAGTTTAATTAAAGTTTCACTATTGTCTATGTCTAACTATTACTCAATCAAAGATCGTAATGAATGACAGACATAAAATACTACGGTGCCACTTGGTGGTTTCTTATTAAGTAAATAATTACGCAGTATTACAAAGTTTACAAAGAGACGAATAGGATAATTTGGTTCCAACATATATAGAAAAAGTATAAATCGTAAGAGTAGTGATATAGTCAGAGATAAAAGGCAATAACAATTACGTTATCTACATAAAAATTCAGTACAGGTCTGTGTAAATAATTTGCTTTCTCATCATGTAAAATAAAAATATTCAAAATATCTTAAATACAAATCACTACTCCTACTAGTTAATACTTATTTGGGAAGTGGACTAGATTTATTTAATAAATTTAACTAAATTTATAATAAACAAATCAAATCATTACACCATATTATAGTGTTATTGTTGACAGTGGTTCTTTATGGTTTTGATGTGTTGATTAGTTTTTTTTTTTTTTTAACCCTATCTTTTTATGATATACACATTAAAATATACACTACACTTCCCCTGCTTTTATATAGTTCAATATTGTAAACAACCAACATAGCTTATATATCAAATAAATAAAAGAAAGAAAAAAACAAAAAAACTTCATATAAATTTTTTTCACATTGTCTATCTGTAAACAAAAAAAAATATTAAAACAAAAAGATTTTTTTATGAATAGGGCTTTTTTTTGTTGAGTGTGTTATTTTTTACAACTGATGTGGAGGGTAATTGTATTGTGATTATATTACTATTTATTACATTACTCTTAGTGGAAGAAGTAGTGTAAGGGAAAAGGGTGATGTGATGATGTTCAAGTTATAGTATATCAATATTACTTGTAATAGACATACATAAACCAAACTAGAAAGAAAAAAGAACATATTTAGTGGAAAAATAAGAAACCAATACACACATGGATGAATATGATCAAGATATAGAAATACCAAGTTGTATATTTTTTGATTCTTTCAAGACTGTGTCTTTTGATAAGATTGGCAATGGACGTAACAGTAAACAAAGTAGAAGTACAGTGAATGTAGGGTTGAACACAGTTTTGAATTTCAAAATAGAATTGGGAACAAATGCATCAAATTTGGAAGGAATAAAAAATATAGTCTCGATAGAGGAACAAAGAACAGCTAGTAATAATGGCAATGACTTTTGTTTTCTTACGTTTCAACATGAAGTTGTTGTAACGGAACACCTTGTGGGTGATACTACAAAGAATAGTGGCAATGCCATGGATAGTACTATCTATGGATATTGGTTACCTATGAATTGTACTGAAACTCGAGGTAGTGATAGCAAAAACACGACACAGAAAAGAGAACTAATACAGTACGGTGTGCGGTTTGACAACACAAATGAGAAGTTTGTTCCGTTTGTTATAGAAAACAAACAGCGTGTTGTTAAAAGATTTTTTGATATTGCCAAAGATATGGTGCCTTATACAAACAATGAAACAGTTTTAAACATGACGAATTGGAATATTCTAAGTTCCCATGTGAATGATAAGTTGTTGAACAAATTACTACCTAGACATGTGTTATTTGGTTCTGATTTTGAGAAAACAGGGTATTCTTGTTATTACGTGGACTCTACAATGAGTACGAGGGAAGAAGTGGAAAATTTACAAACAATGCTAAACAGTAATAAATCAACTCAAACTGATGTGAATGTTGAGAATAATAATAATACTTTTTCTGAGGGGGAAAATATTAATTACACATACATCAAATTCAAGTCTTCTCAAGCAATACGATCAGATTTTAAAATGACAGATTTTCTTGATAGATCATACTATTTGAAAAAATTGGCTTCAGCGACTAATTCGTGTTCTGGTTGTGTGCCTACTCAGAATACGGAGATTGGTGATGGCTTGATGGGAGAGTTTCAAGTAAGCTATATTCACATGTACTGTCTAGGTAATTATGGGTCTGCTTTACAATGGCACAATATTATTGAGTTGTTCCAAACAGCATCTCTACTAGGAGATGTGATTGATATATCTGATTTTTATAAAATGTTGAAATTGCAAATAGTGTTGCTTCCAGATGAGTATGTGTATTCATTTATCAATTTAAAGATTTGGGAAAAATGTTTTATCAAATTGATCAAGAAACATAGAGGACAGTCTGAATTAGAAAGATTTATTAAACAAAGATTATTCAACTCTAGTATACAAGAAGGTGAAGACGAGGAGGAAGAAGACTTGGGTGATAGAATAGTAGAGTTGGATGAAAATAACTTTACTTTATTAAGAAACAAGAGGGGTTTAAGTACTGGGGACAATCTAAAGAATCAGATCCGTGAAGTTCATGATAGTGAAGATGATGATGATGATCACGGATTTGTGTATATCAACCACACGTCTTCCGAAAATGAAGATGAATATGATGATCCTAATGATGACAACTTAACGAGTGGATACACTGTGGTGAACCAGGTTGTGTATAGAAAAGTATGATTATTTTGAGTTTTTTTTCTAGGATGAATACTTTTTAATTAATTTAGCTTATATAGTATATAATAATATAATAATATAGTCATCATTCCTGACTCATCTTTCAGAAGAAATGACTGTTAATTGGGAAAAAATAAAAAGGCCGGTAATGGTCTTGTGACCTGTAAAATATGTTTGTGAAAAAAAAAAATTGCAAAACTGCATTTTTTTCTCGTGGAAAAAGCTGGAAAGAAAAAAAAAAAAAAAAATTGTGATGAACGAACATAACAAAAATTTTCTTACATCTTGAATGTATTCTTTTGTATGAAACTTTAAGTGATGTTTAACCATACCAGATTTATAATACAATTACCTATAGAATAATAAACCTTTATTTAGAATTAAATATATTACATGTGTTATGGTTCTTGATGTTCTCGTATGTTGCTGTACACATGTGTGTGTGTGTGTGTGTGTGTGTGCGTTTCTTGTTATAGAAAAAGGCAAACAGAAACCCCAACAAACAAAAAGACTTACAATATGTCTGAAACACATTTCTCCTTCCCAAAAGAAGAAGAAAAAGTCTTGCAACACTGGGATGAAATCGATGCCTTCCACACCTCTTTGAAATTAACTGAAGATAAACCAGAATTTTCCTTCTTTGATGGTCCTCCATTTGCCACTGGTACTCCCCACTACGGTCACATCTTGGCCTCCACCACCAAAGATATTGTTCCAAGATACGCCACCATGAACGGTTACCACGTTGAAAGAAGATTTGGTTGGGACACTCACGGTTTGCCAATTGAACACATCATTGACAAACAATTGAAAATCACCTGTAAAGAAGACGTTTACAAATACGGGATTGACAACTACAACAACGAATGTAGAAAAATTGTTATGACCTATGCCGACGAATGGAGAAAAACCATCGGTAGATTGGGTCGTTGGATTGACTTTGACAACGATTACAAAACCATGTACCCAACCTTCATGGAATCCTGTTGGTGGGCTTTCAAAGAGTTGTACGGTAAAAACCAAGTCTACAGAGGTTTCAAAGTCATGCCTTACTCCACTGGTTGTACCACTCCATTGAGTAACTTTGAAGCTCAACAAAACTACAAAGATGTTTATGATCCAGCTGTCACCATTGGTTTTGACGTCGTTGGTGAAGAAAACACACAGTTTGTTGCCTGGACCACCACACCTTGGACTTTGCCATCTAACTTGGCTTTGTGTGTCAACCCAGACTATGAATATGTTAAAATCTATGATGAAAACAAAGAAAAATACTTTATCTTGATGGAATCCTTGATCAAAACTCTATACAAAAAACCAGCTCAAGAAAAATTCAAAGTCGTTCAAAAATTCAAAGGTAGTGAATTGGTCGGTATGAAATACAAACCTTTATTCCCTTACTTTGTTGAATCCTACGGTGAAAAAGCCTTCAGAGTCATCTCTGACAGTTACGTCACCAACGACTCTGGTACTGGTATTGTTCACAACGCTCCAGCTTTTGGTGAAGAGGATTACAACGTTTGTTTGAAAAACGGTATCATCACTGAAGAAGATGTTGTTCCAAACCCAGTTGATGATGCCGGTAAATTTACTGACGATATTGAATTGTTCAAAAACATCTACGTCAAAGATGCGGACAAATTGATCATCAAACACTTGACCGAACAAGGTAACTTATTGCTAGCCTCTCAAGTTAAGCATAGTTACCCATTCTGTTGGAGATCTGATACCCCATTGTTGTACAGAACTGTTCCAGCCTGGTTCATCAGAGTCAAACCAGTCATTGAAAAAATGTTAGCTTCCGTTGAAGCTTCCAACTGGGTCCCAAGTAACATCAAAGAAAAAAGATTTGCCAATTGGATCTCCAACGCTAGAGACTGGAACGTTTCCAGAAACAGATATTGGGGTACTCCAATTCCATTGTGGGTTTCTGAAGATTACGAAGAAATTGTTTGTATTGGTTCTGTTGAAGAATTGAAAGAATTATCTGGTGTTCAAGACATCACTGACTTGCACAGAGATAAAATCGATCACATCACTATCCCATCTAAAATGGGTAAAGGTGTTTTAAGAAGAGTTGAAGAAGTCTTTGATTGTTGGTTTGAATCCGGTTCTATGCCTTACGCTTCCCAACATTATCCATTTGAAAACCAAGACAAATTCTCTACCAGAGTTCCAGCCAATTTCATTTCTGAAGGTTTGGATCAAACTAGAGGTTGGTTCTACACTTTGTCTGTTTTGGGTACCCATTTGTTTGGTGAAGTTCCTTACAAAAACGTTATTGTTTCCGGTATTGTTTTGGCCAGTGATGGTAGAAAGATGTCTAAATCTTTGAAAAATTACCCAGATCCAAACATTGTTTTGAACAAATACGGTGCTGATGCATTAAGACTGTACTTGATCAACTCTCCAGTTTTGAAAGCTGAATCTTTGAAATTCAAAGAAGAAGGTGTTAAAGAAGTTGTTTCTAAAGTTTTGTTACCATGGTGGAACTCTTTCAAATTCTTGGAAGCTCAAATCTTGTTGTTGAAAAAAGAAAACAATGTTGATTTCACTTTCGATCCATCTGTTCAATCTGAAAACGTTATGGACAAATGGTTATTGGCCTCTATGCAAACTTTGGTTAAAAACATTCACGCTGAAATGGCTGCTTACAAACTGTACAATGTTGTTCCAAAACTATTGGGTTTCATTGATCAATTGACTAACTGGTACATTAGATTCAACAGAAGAAGATTGAAGGGTGAAGATGGTATTGAAGATTGTCAAAAAGCTTTGAACACCTTATTTGAAGCCTTGTTCACTTTCGTTAGAGCTATGGCTCCATTTACCCCATTTTTGTCTGATAACATTTACTTGAGATTGAAAGAATACATTCCAGCTGACATCTTATCCGCCTACGGTAAAGACTCCAGATCTGTTCATTTCTTGTCCTACCCAACTGTCAGAGAAGAATTATTCAATGCTGATATTGAATTAGCTGTTTCTAGAATGCAAACTGTTATTGAATTAGGTAGAAACATCAGAGAAAAGAAAACTATTTCTTTGAAAACTCCATTGAAATCTTTGGTCATCTTACACGGTGATCAAAAATACTTGGACGATGTTGAAAGTTTGAAAAAATACATCATTGAAGAATTAAACGTTCGTGATTTGGTTATTACTTCTGATGAAGCTAAATATAATGTTCAATACAGTGCCGTTGCTGACTGGCCAGTTTTGGGTAAAAAATTGAAAAAAGACGCAAAAAAAGTTAGAGATGCTTTACCAAAATTGACTTCCGAAGATGTTCAAGAATATGTTAAAAATGGTGAAATGACTGTTGCCGATATCAAGTTGGTTGCTGGTGACTTGACTGTTCAAAGAGGTTTAGCTGAAAACGAAGTTAACGAAGGTTCTGAAGTTAGAACTGACCAAGATGTCTTGATCATCATGGATGTTAAAATCTACCCAGAATTGAAAACCGAAGGTTTGGCCAGAGAAATTATCAACAGAGTTCAAAAATTGAGAAAGAAAGTTGGTTTGGTTCCTACTGATGATGTCATTGTCCAATACGAATTGGTTAAAGATGAAATGGATTTCGAAAATGTTCTAAAGGAACATTACTCCATGATCACTAAGACCGTTAGATCTGACTTGGAAAAATTGGACAACTCAAAAACTGACATCATCGCTGATGAAGAACAATCCATTAATGACACTATTTTCAAATTGAAAATCTTCAATTTATAAGTTTAAAAAAAAAAATGCTGTTCTTTCTCTACAGAGTTGTGTTTTTTTGTGCCATTCAAAATGTTAATGTAGCAAAGTAAAGTATTATAATTTATGTAAATCGAGAAATTAAGAAGTAAGTATAAATATATACATGTTAGTATATTATATATTGTTAACCTCTGTGTTTTTCAAAAATGTAAAGTTTTTTCATCATCTTGTGATCAAGCTATATCATTTGCTAGTTCTATCAGAAGTTGTAATTTGTTCCAAACATGATATATAGTCGTATCCAACTCGACTATCGAATAATGTATTACCTTCAAATATCTAATAAATAGTCTCTTTGATAATATATCTCACATTGTTCATCATTTTTGCAGTGTCCGTTTCCCGAAATATTACTT
The DNA here is from genome assembly GCA_030573535.1 of Hanseniaspora occidentalis var. citrica. Classification (NCBI taxonomy): domain Eukaryota; kingdom Fungi; phylum Ascomycota; class Saccharomycetes; order Saccharomycodales; family Saccharomycodaceae; genus Hanseniaspora; species Hanseniaspora occidentalis. Next base: position 59,767 of record JAJMDI010000162.1, read on the forward strand.
AAAAATAGCACAGTATTCCGGACTTTAATTTTGCTCGGCATTAAAGTTTTTTTTTATTTATTTTTTTACTTAGTAATTTGTTGTGGAGAGTGGTTAGATCAACCACTTTGAGTTGTGATAGTTGTACTCTAAAAATAAACAAAAAAACATCTGTACAAAAACACGTGACAATTGAACACAAGTTTTATAGAATTAGATTAGATATAGATGAAGAACAAAGATAAATGAGATATCTAGAGATTATAGATTTACATTATTAAACACTTATTGGAAGTTTTAATTCTTTTTGGATCAGATTTGGTCAGTTTATTATTACTTGTCTCATCGCTTAATTTTTTGGTAAAAGTAGATTTGATTTTAGATTTATTCAAACTTTGATCATTAATATCGACAGAACATTCATGGTTTTCTTCAGTGGTGTTAACATTAGGTGTATCACTTAACAAAATATCTTTAGAAGGTTTGTTTCTAATTTTGGTTTGTTTTCTGGATAGTGTATTTTTTGCACTAGTGAAGCTGTCAGTACTGAAATTGCGGCTACTAAAAATATTTTTAGAATATTTTTGTAAATTTCTCGATGATTTACTAGAAATTGTCGTTATGAAATCATTTGAATCACGACTTGTCATTTTATTAATTTTTTCTATAGCTTTTAAATTTTTATTTTTTGCAGCTTTTTCATACCATTTATAAGCTTGATTAAAATCCATTAAACACCCTATTCCTCTTTCATAAAAATTCCCAATGGCATATTGTGCTTTATCATAGTTCAATTCTGCACTTTTCATCGCCCATAAAAATGCTTCCTTTTCGTCTTTTTCTAAAACATTTTGAGATCCTACCAAGTACCATGCACATAGACCTAGTTGAGCTTCGGGATCAGGTGAATTTTCGTCAGTTGCAGCCAGTGTGTAATAATGAATACTTAACAAATTATTGGGCTGAACATTCATTTCTCCGGTTTCATATATAGTTCCTAATTTGGTATTACTTTTAACATGTCCTAGAACAGAAGCCTGTATGTATAATGTCAATGCATATTTTGAATCTGGGATAATAATATCTAAAAACCCCTTTTCGTATATTTTAGCAAGCTCGTAAGGTGCACTACATGTTTTTTCATCTGCAATGACAGCTACTCTGGTCAACCACTTGATACCATTTTGTTTTGTATTCAAATCATTAGGAAGTCCCATTTCCCCATGAAATGAATACAATCCTAACTTTAACATTGCTTCTGGATGCTGTCTACTGGCAGCAAATTTTAAAAACTCAACAGCTTTTCGAGAGTCTCTAGCTGTGCCTAATCCTTTTTCAAAACATTCTGCTGTTCTAAAAGCAGCATTAATGTTACCATGTTTGGCAGCTGTTTGAAAAAGTATATATGCTTCTTTATGGTTTGTTTTCCCTAAATCTCCCGACGAATAGATATCTCCTAATAAAAACTGGGCATCCGAATAGCCCTTTACTGATAGTTTTTTCAAATAATGAATTCCTTCTTTTAGAAATTGATTTTGAAGCATCAAAAAATCTTCCTTTTCAAGCGTACTTTTATTTGTATTGTCTCCATCACCATCATCAACATTATTCTCATTTATTTTCATATCTATTCCTGTTTTCAAGATATATTGAGCATATTCAAATAGTTTTTTAGGATCTTTAGTGGTTTTGATGTCTTTCTTAAAATCATCAATGGTATGCAATTTTTCTATGAGAAGTTCACTCGTTGTTTTTGTTTTTGAGTTTGTGTTTGCTAATGGATTTGAAGATGTTTGTACTCCATATGTATTATTGGCAGATAAATTATTTTTTTCCTTGTAGTTTTTATTATGATGTGTTTCTAATGATTCGCCCGATCTAATTGAAAAATTTAATTGATTCTCTAAATTTTCACTGTGTATAGATATTACGTCCACATTGTTATTTCCATTATTGGGTTGTGTATACAAACATTCAGAATTGCTCAAACTTTCTGCAACCGACGTAAGGTCTATAAATTCATTGTTAACACTTTGAGTATTTGATTCATTTGGAGCAAAGTCAGAAATTTTTTCATCTGCTTGAACTGTTTCCAATTCAAAAGTGCAATCAACAAGCTTTGGGTCTGAATCCCCTATATTGATATTGATATTATTATCATTTCCCTTAGATTTTTCAAATGTATATATCGAAAAAACATTATTTTTGCTCAAAGTTTCATGCGAAGTATTGTGTGTGATAGTTTGCATATCAGTAGGCTTAGCTACTTGTATGCTTGTCTCTTGATTGGTGTTAATATCTCTTCCATTCTGTAAGTCTCCAATCATAGTCGATGAGATATCGGTATCTTTCATTTTGATTTTTCTACTATTCAGATTATTGTATATCCTCAATTCTTGTTGCTCTTCCATATCCATATGTGTTAGGTCGCAAAACTCATACTTTGGTTTGGAAACCGATATTGTCATTTTATTGTTTTCTAAGAGTATTTAAAGTGTCTAATACACTTCAATTTATATTGATTGATTTTGAGATGTTGTTAACTTGTAAAAGATGACAATTATTCTTTTTTTTTTTTAAAGAGAACAATTATTAATTGTGAAATGTACGTGGGTTCCAACTAAAATATTGATAAATAATCTGTTACTTGTTCTCAAGATAAACGAGATGCTTGTGTTTGCTGATCAACTAAATCAATTTAGACATTTGTGCAGCAGGATTACTAAAAATATCAATTTTTTCCCCTTTCAGGATTTATTCAGGAGATGTCCCTGCAAGGTGAGTTTTGTAAACAAAAAAAAAAACAAAATTATAAAAACTTGAAAATCCGAATTTGTATGAAGAGAGCTGCACAAAAAATGACGTGATCATGTTTTTATATCAAAAACACACATCACATGACCATTTGACTTGAGCAAAGAGGATTGATGATAGAAGAAGACTTATTATTCCTCAATGTACTAGGTCTATATTTCACATATCTAAGAATAGTATGCTGAACAAGCCAACAAACAAGTAGGGTTTGAGAAACATTTTTACGTATATCTTAGAAAAATATTGCAAGTTTAGCATATTAAGACTTTTTTGGGGGTAATGTTTTAATTTCATCAGCTTGTTTTTTGTATATGCAAGTGTAGTCGGTGTTTATGTTAAAAAAATCAATGAATATATATATATAGACATACGTATTACTATTGAAGGGCAAAAAAAACAACTGATAATTGAGAAAGGTTTTTCAAAACAAAACGGTTAGGGTATCTGATGTCAACTTGGTTAATCTTTGAGGAATTTTTTCTTTGTATAAATCAATCTTTTTCTTCTTCAATAGGATCACCAATACCGTCTTCGTAAATAGCAAAAGTTGCTTCTGCTTCTGGCAAACATGGCGAGTCTGCAACTTTACAGACTCTCTGTTCACCTTTACCCTTTCTGAAAGCCAATCTAGTTGTTGAACTGTGAGCCATGATGTTACCACCAACTGGTTTTTTAGGATCAGGGTTAAACATACCTGCACTACCATCCACCTGAGCAACAACTTGATTCGTAATAACAACAGCAACACCAAACTGATCACCCAATCTTTGTAGAGATCTCATAAACTTCGCAAGATGCATCTGTCTGGCACTTAGCTCACCTCTACCGGAAAAATCAGTTCTATATAGAGCCATGATACTGTCAACAACAATCAAACTAAATCTACTTTCACTCATCATTTGGGCTGCAGCCCCTAGCAATTTCATTTGATGGTCAGCATTGTAAGCTCTAGCATAAGCAACGTTATTCAAAGCATCTTCAGGATCCAAACCAAATCTTTTCGCAATGGAAATCAATCTGATTGGTCTGAAAGTACCCTCAGTGTCAATATATAAACATTTACCTTCACCACCACCCATGTCTAAAGGAATCTGACATGTCACAGCCAAAGTGTGACACAATTGGGATTTCCCAGTTCTAAATTCACCATACAACTCAGTAATAGAACCTGTTTCAATACCACCCCCAAGAAGAGTATCCAAGTTCTTAGACCCAGTGGTCAAACAGATCATCTCCGTTCTTCTCAAATGGAAATCTGCAGCAGTGACAAACCCCATAGGAACTAGCCTGGATGCCTCCATTAACAACTTGTCAGCCTTGGCTTCACTGATACCTCTGATCTCCATTAAATCCTTCTTAGGTGCATAAGCAATAGCCTCCACAGTGTGCAAACCGCTTTCTCTTAGTTTTTTCAAATCACCTGGAGAAATCCCATTCACTTGCAATCTCTCCAAGGGCAAAAACGCAGCAGCGGCTTCCTCTTCTTCTGGTTCTCCACCCGTAGCCATGTTATCTTGCTGCATAGAGCCATTATGTAACTGAGAGTCGTGATGGTACTGGTTTTCTCCTGGCGTGGAATCCACATCCATAGGTTGTTGAGAATGCGACATTACTTGTGACATATTTTTAGTGTTCTAGTCTTTTAGTATTTTAGATATTGTTATTTTTATTTATTCTTTTTTCTAATATAATATCATGGCTTTGTTTTATAGATTTTATAGAATAACTCCACATGAACACCATTCATAATTATATTAATTTATAAATCATATATCATCTACTCATTCCTCTTTATTATATATCCACCGATCACAGCTCATTCTACTTTTTTTGAAAAAAAATAATTTAAAATATAAACACGAAACTTCAGTGGAATCATGAAAAAACGACAACAAACGCGTGATCAACGTTTTATGTAAACAAAACCTTTTTGTTATTATTTTCAGGTTAAAAGCTTGTGTCAGGGTAGTGTTTATATTTGTACCCTATGATAAGGAACGTTTCACTTTGAAAAGCCTAAATTTTTAGCAATTTATATGTTATATATGGTAATCTCCTCTTCTCATTCTTTATAGCTAATTTGTTTTGAACTAGTTCTTGCACGTCTGCCTTGGTAATCTTCAAGGAAATTAAGACTAAAATAACCGTCCCCGTCTAGATTTTTTAGAGGGTCTCCCTTAGCTCTCGATTGACGAAAATATATCTTTCCAAGTGGGTTCTCTTCCATCTTCTCAGAACCAGCTGCCAATTTTTCATCCCTCAATGTAGTAACTGATGTTTTTGAAGCTGCTGACTCTGCTACTTTACCAGACAACACTTGGTCCAACGTCCGCGTGGTTGGTAAAGGTTGTTCTCTTATATTTTCATTATTTTTATTATCTCCAAGTGTGTTCTTTCCAGTAGCAATATCAGTTTGTTTTTCTGTTCCATCGCTGTTGCCAATGGTGTTGATTTTAGCCTCGTTTGAAATTTCAACTCTTTTATCACTTTCTTCCAACGATACTTTTCTAGGTCTCCCCACCTTGCCCACAGTAGTAACCTTATTTGGCTTATCAACAATGTTGGTGGAGTTCAAATCACTATTTTTTCTAGGTCTTCCCATTGGGCGGCCGGTAGCTGACTTTCTAGGTCTACCCATCTTACCAACGCGGGAAATCTTTTTAGGTCTACCCGGCTTTCTCGGTTGAGTTCCCTGATATATTTTAGCTGTTTGTTTAGTGTATTTTCTTTTCTGTCTTGGCAATGCCGCATGCTTTGACTGAGATTCAGTTGTATTCTCAGATTCTTTGTTATTTTCAATTCTTGTATCTTTTTTAATTGAAAATTGAGATTGAGATTGAGATTGAGATTGAGATTCATTCACAACAGTAGATGAAGAAACATTAGCCATATCTTTTGTACTTTGAGCGCGCTCTAGTTGGTCATTTATCGGAACTAATTTAAATTTTCCACTTTCCAAAAGCTTATTGATAATATTAAAATTAACCATATTCTCATTAATCTCAGCAAGATTGCTCTTTCCCCGGGTATAATCTTCTCCGCTCTCAATCAAATTGACCTGTCCTAAACTGTCACCAGTTCCATTATTCAAACTTTTTTCTAGTCTCTCAGAGGTATACAGTAGTTTTGCAATGTTAATATTGTTCGTGATTTCTTGTCTGTTTGTAATTCTTTTTCTTTTTTCTAATAATTCTAAATATATTTTCTCAGACATTTTCAAGTATCTTTTGTTCAACCCAGCAGATACTCCGTAACTCTGATCATCTAAAAAATTCACCTTTGACTTAAATGTCAAAATTTCTAGTTTAAGAAGATGTTTCAAATTTTCGTAGTTATTTTGAAAAGAGTTTTCAATAAACAACTTCAAATCGATATTGTCTTCTTTGTGTTCTTCTAAATCTGCAAGTAGTTTGTCGATGCCCTGTGACAACTTTTCCTTTCCTAGCCCGTCCGCGGTTGTTTTTTCAAAAACTTTCATTTGATGAATCTCATCAATTTTTTCTTTAATTTGGTTTTGAAAAGTTTCTAACTTCTCGTTTATTTTGGAAGCCCATTGCTCAATAAAAAATTGTTCTGTGTTCATTTTGGCTTTCTCTCTTTTTTGTTTTTGTAAGGTCAAATGTAAATGGTTCTCAAGTTGTACATTTCATTTCTTTTTCTTTAGTAGCATACATCAATAATTATTAAACTATGTTACTCTACTTAAAAGCTTAAGCTAATTTCAAAAAATGCAATCAAACCTTTGTATATGTAAACATTTTATGAAGTTCTAGTTGATTTTAATTAAAGTTAATATAAAACATACAAAAATATATGGCTACCAAAAAAAATGTAAAAAAAAAACAAAAAATCTCAGGTTATACGTGTCAAAACAATTCAAGAACTAATATTACTTACCCTCTCCAAACAGTCCTTTCCATTTGTCTAATCATTGTATATATGAATGAATGAATGAATAAATAAACAGGTGCACACGGACGGGCTGTTTTCAAATAAATACAAACCATCAACAAGACTCAATGTTAAAATTTAAGTTGAATGAATTAATTTTAGTAAGAAAATCGTACAGAAATTATATAAAATTGTATAGATAGCAAATTTTTAATAAGGAAATAACACCAAAAAACAAAACTATATCTTTTCTAATATTCACTCCATTGCATCTTTTCTGGAAGATTTTGTTGAGAGTACAAGTAAGATATTGGTTTTTTACAGTCGTGTAAATATCTTTCTAGATAATCTATGGCTTCGTCTGCTGTCATGTTTTGATCGGCCATTCCCTTTTGAATAGCTTTGATGATACAGGCCCTTCTTTTGAAAATTCTGGAAAATGAGCCAGAACCACGCCATTGCGATCCAAACTTATCTTCCAAATCAGTCATAGAAAAACCGTGTCCCTGTTTTTCAAAATATTCATCCCAAATACTTCTTACAGTCACGTCTTTTTTGTTGATTGTGACCCCGTAAGTTTCAAAAACATACGAATCACTGATATCAACAGACTTCAGCTTCTTCGATGGCGAGTCTTCTTCTAATTTCGAGTCATTGTTTTCAACATCGTCTTCTTCCATTTCGTCCATTTCCTCTTGTCCGACATTGTTAGATGAGTCGTCATCTTTAGAAACGTTTTCACTCTCTGGTGTGTCTTCTAATTGTTTTCCAGTACCTTCCTTTTCAGACAATTCCGTTCCTTCTTTTGAACTTTCATCAACATTTCCCAAACCAGTGCCTTTTTTGTATGAATTAACTCCAGCTATATTGTAATCACTGTTCTGTGCTTCCAACAATTTTGAAATATCCAAATCTTTGTGCTTGGATTTGTCACTTGAAGCATTTTCACTTTGCTGGTCAAGTTCTTGATTTTTATTTTTGTTTCCACCATGTTTTTCTTTTTCTTCTCCATCTCCTTCTTCTCTAACAACATCATTCATTTCTTTTTTAGATCTTCTTTCTTTTCTCCCAGTCAAGCTTTTTCTCGATACAACATTTTTAACTGCTTGCAAATGATGATTTTCCGATGAATTTTGAACAGCGGTGGCATTCCCAGCTTCTTGAGGGGACAGCTGTCTAATTGTCTGCACCACCAAGGTTTGAGAAGGCTGACCAGAAACAGTATTGGACAATGTATTATATGGATTAGATTTGTTATCATTGCTGATACCATCAATACCTTGAATTGGAGTAGGAAGTGCACTGTACATGCTGTTCATAGATTGTACGTTGTTCATTGTATGGATATTTTGCATCGTATTCATACTGTTCACTTGGTTTTGTGTAGCCATATTTGGTGTATGTGTACTCAACCCGTTCATATCAGTCATATTGTTCATACTGTTACTGTTGTTGTTCATATGAGACATGCTCACACTTTGTATCGATCCCATGTTTTGAATTGGATTTGTAGGTTGCATATGATGGATGTTTTGCATATTGTTCATGTTCATAGTAACACCCATGTTCATTGGATTCATGTTATTCATGCTGTTCATATTCTGCATAGGACTCATATTGCCCATATTGCCGATATTACCCATATTGTTCATGTTGTTCATATTATTCATATTATTCATATTATTCATATTATTCATGTTGTTTAATTGATGTGTGTTGCCAGAAATAACCATATTATTACTATTGACACCAGTGTGGATATTGTTATTGTTATTGCCTGACAAATGAGAAATATGATTATTTGGAATAATAGGACTCATGATAGCGTGAATGTTACTGTTTGTATTATTCATAATATTTGGAGGTCTAGAATTCATATTGGGATGCATATTAGAATTCATATTAGGATTTTGGAGAGGTAAATTGGAGACATACATGCCTTCTGCTGGCATACCGTTAGTATAAACATAGTGCCCAGAGTTCATCAACGGAACATTTGAAGTGAATTCTAGAGAAGTTGTAAGTTTTGGCTTTTTATGAACTACGCTTCTCTCACCAATTACAGGAATTTGATTGTAAGCAACAGAAGAAACAGAAGAAGAGTTTCTCTTAGAATTTTGCTTCATTTCTTGAATATAATTATTGTTGTCAGCTCTTTTGTTGGAAGTGTTGTTTTCGTTCATGATAATATCCTGAACAAGTCCATTTGTATATTCGGTGTTTGTTAAATTCGAAGACGCACGGGAGTTCACATTCAATGTTGGAAAGTTATTTTGCCCGACGTGTGAAAGAGACTCTCTTCTTGAAGATTCTTCCCTGCCTTCTTGTAGTCCTTGTAAAACATTGTTGTTCGTGTTAAGTCTTTCCTGATTTTCAAAAGTATCCAAATTCACACCAGGATTGACAGGGGCTTCATAGTTTGAATCAAAATTGCTACTAGATTCCACAGGAGGATAGGTATAAGTATTACTACTGCTATCATTAGTATTAGCAGATTTGCTTTTACGTCTATTAGACTTATATGATCTTTTAGTTTTCGTCAGTTGTTCTGGCTTGTTCAATTTATCGGCTTCATCCGCGTTGTTAGCTGGTTTAGACTTTTCAGCCAAGGAACTATCTTTTGCACTGGTCTTACCACTAACACTATTCTTTTTGCTCTTAGTATTATTAGTATCGATATTGCTTTCAGCACTGTTATTTTCGTTTCCGTTGACAACACTAGATGTGGCAGTAGAGTCATCATCTCCGCGCGAATTGCTTCTTGTAGTTTCATTCCTCTTTTTATTTGACAAAATGTCTAAAACGGATACATTTAATTCATCTGAATTTTGATTGTTTTTGTTGTTTCTGCTCTCTTTACTTTTGAGACTTGACGAAAGAATTTGTTTTTCAAAATCAACTGATTTCAACAAATTGATTTTTTCAATTAAACTATTTAAATGAAGTTGTTCAGTTTCATAAACATTCATCATCTTATTTCTCTTAATTTTTTCAATCTCTTCACGACTGTGATTGGTAGAGTCATTGGAATATTCATTTTCATTATCTATATTTAAAATATCCATTTCTCTTTGTTTAGAATATTTGTGATATTGTAATAAATCAGTATAGAACTGTAACATTTGTATATTGGATAGTTTAATATATTCTAGTAAATCGTTTCTTGAAGTGCGTAGAGCGTCGAATTCATACTGAACTAAATTCAATTTATTAGATAAAATCAAATACTCTTTTCTTAAATTCAAGTTATCCATTTTCAAAATTTCCAACTCATTCAAACATTTGAATTCGATTTTACCAATTTCATTTATGATTTTACTGCCCATTTTTTCAAACTCACCCAATTTTTTTTCTGAAGCATTTTTCAACTCTTTGTCTTTACTGACAGAGTTTCTAATGTCTTTTCTTGTTTTATTATCTTTTGAGTTCAGTTCCATTAGGGTTTAGGTGTTCTTTTATTGACGTTTTTGGTATATTATTTTTTCTCTCTATTTTCGCAAAAAAAAAAAAATGAAAACTGAATATTAGTTTTAAATGATGAGGTGTCCAGTTGTCTGATGTTTGTGTGTGTTTTTTTGTTTGTTTTAAATATATTTATATTAATTCATTTCTGATGTATATCTTGTAGAAAAAACATAAATGTTCCATAATTACACTACCCAGTGATATACATAGTTTGACTAGTAAAAATGTAGCTTGATTCTAATAAACAATTGTATATGAAACATTGAACTTGAGTTTATTAACAACAAAACAGTTAAAAGATAATGATTAAAAATTACTTACTTAAAAAAAACACGAAAAAAAAAAAAAAAAACTTTTAACACATTAAAAAAAAAAAATAATTTGAAAAAAAAAAATAATTTAAAAATCCAATTTGTTCTTAATAATAATTTTTTTTTCTCTGTGTTGAAAAAACAAAAAAAACTTTGAACAAGATAAAATAAAATTCTAGTGGACAACAAGACCAAAAATAAAACAGGTGAGGAATAAAAGTTGTAGAATTTTAATTATTTAGTAAAGAAACTCAATATATTTGATAAAAATCATAGCGCAAACAATAACTTGTACTAATTTTTTATTTAAAATACAGCGGGGAAGTCGAAAATAGTATTTATATTATATTATTATTTTTATATTACTCTAACGTAAAAAGTAAAGAGTTAGACTCTAATTACCTAGATGTATATAATGTTTATGTAAAATTTTGAAATGAAAAACAACTTCTTGTGCAACTATTTATATAGTTAAAGTATATAATTTTTGAAATAAAAAAACCCACAAAATTGAAATAATGATTAAAAAAACACAAGATAATGGTCTGACTGGATCTTAACTCAATAAATACTTGCTAATTTTTCTAATAAATAGAGAAACCAACACATCTGTAAGGTTTACATTTATTTACGTACCACTTTTAAAAAAAGGTACCATCAATATTGGCTTTTATATGTAAATATTTAAAAACCTTCAAAAAGAAAGTTTTAGAAACCAATTTTTTTGAATGGATATCATCAACATTTTGGATAGATGATACAACTACAATTTGTAAAAACAGGGAAACCTTTTCATGTAAAAGCTAAAAATTTTGATTTAAAATTTTTAGCTTTTAAACTTTTGCAGAACAAAAAAAAAGGAAAAAAATAAAAAATAAATTAAAAAAAAAAAAGACCAAAATCAAAAGTCAAAATATAAAAAAAGACAAAAACTCAAAAAAACTTAAATAACCTAAAAACTCCGTTATTTTTAAAAGAAAATTATCTCTGTTATGTCTCTCTCTATTGAACAATTATCTCATAAGTTCATTATTATTTTTTCATTCATTTTAGTTTGACTTTGTTGTATAAAATTTCCAGAAAATTTTTTAACGTTGAAATTTGAAGTGAAAATTAATGTAATGTAAAACTTTAGAGTTAGTACTAACCTATTTACATATATATTATATCAATCACAAATTGTTATTGGTACTACACACAGAAAATAGAAAATAAAACACTCAGGGAACAACGGCAACACACGGTTAGATAAAAAAACATATTCTATACTTCTATTGAGTTCTGTTGTACGTGTGTTTCTTCCCCCCTCTTGTACATATTTTCTTTCACACAGTGCCAAAGCTGTTATTATTACTGTTATTGTCACTGTTGTATGCAGCAAAATAAGAGTTAAATCCAACATTCGGATAATGTCCAAATAGAAATTAGCATAATTTTCTGAGTTTTTACATTTGATTAGCTACAAACAAGTGTAGTGCATTCTAAAGTTTACTCAGAATCAAACACATGCACGCATGTACTCCATTTTATTTTTTATTTTTGAAAAAAAGTAATGACTGTTTCTATTTTTTTTGTCTTGCGCTTGTAAAGTCACATCCTGAAATCCGATCAATTTTCTTTGTTCTTTCATTATATGTTGCCACTCAAAAAAAAAAAAAGAACTTAATATTATGATATAACAGTGTTTTTTATTACATACTTATCTTATAATACTAGCATACACACTCAGGTATTAAAGATATTAATTTTGATATATCTTTTGTTTTTCAAAATCAAAACCTCTCACAATACTCAGGGATATCGGTCTAAAGTAAGAATTTAAACTTATGATATTATACAAAGAATCAATTTATTCAAAAAATTAAAAAACTATTATAACCCAGATTATATATATATATATATTATCGTATATGCATACAGCACACACCCTGGATGTGTTTTTTTTTCTTTCTCATTATAACACTAAATGGACTAAAAAAAATGGATGACAGCAAATAAAACACATTATTTTTATTCAACAGTTTTCCCAGTTTTAAGTTCTTGAAAATCATTGAAAATTTACGTTGGCTTTATAAGAAAAAATCTTTACACAATTGTATATTCAGGAGTTGCAAATATTTAAGCTATAGAAAAAGAATTTTATTGAAGTACAATTAGATTTTGTTGTTGTAGTACATATATATCCGGCTAATGAAAAATAGGCCCGTCATTTTTTTGTTTCCAATAGGAAAAAACTATTTACAGTACTGACTAAACGTGCATGTAAATAGGCCAATTTAATTTTTTTTCTTTCTTTTTCCGTTCTTCTGTTATTTGCGAAAAATGAAGCCTTTTTTTTGGTTTTTTTCCGGTGATTTTTCTTTAAAATAGTAGACCAGCAAAACTTTCTTACTATTTAACAAATAGATCAATTGGTATATAGCTGAGTGAGAGGTTTAAAATAATAAAGAAAACTTTGGATTCAACAGTAATTAGAAACATCTATTTTAGCCATGTGAAAATTTTACGAATTACTAAATAGATACATATTTATGAAATATAGGTAGAGACTCAAATAAACCTGCACTTCAACAAAAAAATACACCTACAAAAAAAAAACTTAATAAAAAACATCTGTGCCTCTGATTGCAGGTAGAACAATGCCTGAGAACTTTTCCCAGAGAGTAAAAAACCAACAAAAAAAAAAAAAAACTTAACTGACTGGTCACAAATTTCCAAAAAATAAAAAAAAAAAAGTTGAAAAAATTATGAGAGTGATTACCCGGATGTGTAAATTGTTTCTTGTACCAAAAAAAAAAAAATTAAACAGAAAAAAAAAGGTTCACGCTGAGTGTGTTAGTTGGTGGATTGCTCTTACAAGATTAAGATGTACTAGTTTTTGCCACCATTGAGTTTAACACGAAATCATATTAGAATTCATTTTAAAGGAAAAAAGCAATAAGAGCTAAAATTCAGTTTTGAATATAGACGGTATTTATTGGCGTGATTACATAAAAGAATTCAACCAAGACAGAACTACAACACTTTAATCTATAAAACACACACACACACACACACAGAAATGTCTCAAGATCCAAGTACAATTAATGGGGGTATAGTAGTAGCAATGACCGGTAAAGACTGTGTTGCCATTGCGTGCGATTTAAGACTAGGTCAACAGTCTCTAGGTGTTTCTAACAAGTTTGAAAAAATCTTCCAGTATGGTAAGACTTTTGTTGGGTTGACAGGTTTGGCCACTGATCTGATAACTCTAAGCGAAACATTTAGATATAAGCATAACATGTATAAATTGAAGGAAGACAGATTGCTAGAGCCAAAAACCTTCTCCAACTTGATCAGTTCCACCCTATACGAAAAAAGATTTGGTCCATACTTTTCCACTCCAGTCGTTGCTGGTTTGAACGGTAAAGACGGCAAACCATATATTGCTGGGTTTGACTGTATTGGGTGTATTGACGAAGCCAATGACTTTATTGTCAGTGGGACTGCCTCAGACCAATTGTTTGGTATGTGTGAAAGTTTGTACGAGCCAGGTCTGGAAGCTGAAGATTTGTTTGAAACCATCAGTCAGGTGCTATTGAATGCTGCTGATAGAGACGCCATTTCCGGTTGGGGTGCTTGTGTCTATATCATTCAAAAAGATAAAGTTGTCAAGAGATATTTGAAATCTAGACAAGATTAGAAAAAAAAAAAAAGACCACATCAACAAATGTTTGTATTAAAAATAAAAATAAGTAAACTAGTAGATTAATAATTTTTTTTTAAAGAAGAAAAACATAAACACATACACATATATAGTAACTACATATATTAATATTATATATATGAAATATAATAAAAGTATACATGATGTTCTGTAAAGATGGAAAAATTGCACAGTAAACCACATTTTATTTACAAGGATTATATATATATTTTTTTTTTGAAGAAACCCACAGATAGTGGAAACATCACTCATTATCTTTTTTTAAAAATAAAAAAAAGACGCTGTTGGGAAGGGTCCTATTTTTAACAAAGATACTTGGTTAACTTTTACATCTTTTCATCTATACTTTTCGCTTTCACCTATTCTTCTCACTTTCATTCTTCATTAGTTCTTCCTTCATTTTGATTTTCAAAATATCCTATGTTTATGGCTTTTCTGCTTGAATTTTTTCAGAAGCTAATTTAGCATCTCTTTCAGCTATTTTTTTTTCTAGTAATTTCTTTAAGAACATGTCTTCCCCGTATTGCTCTTCTTGCATTTTTTTCCATTTTTCATCCAACTTCTTTCTTTTTTCTTTGTTTTTGTTAATGACGTGTTTGGTACCTTCGATTCTGGCATCGTGTAGGCATTTACTCAAAGCATCTTTTTCCACATTGCATAGACCTAAAGCTCTTTTCATAAATTCTTGTTGGTGACATTCGTTTAATGCTTGAATCAAATCATAACATGCTATTATGAAAAAATTGAAAAAAATCACTCACAAGTAAATAAAAATTATATGAGATATAAATAAACTTGATAACGTAAATATAAATATACAACGATATTCACCTAGTCATCAAATATTTATAGCAAGTTATCAATTTTAATACTTGACTTGACAATTCAAAGTGGTTAGTAAACAGAGACACAAATCTTTCGACTTTGGAGGTAATACAATGATATCTATCAATCACTGGATAGGGTTTCATTTGTAATCATAATACATACACAAAAATCTTTGACCTTCTAATTGTGGGTGCATATTGTATATTTGGTGATTTTTTTTTTATCTGGTATTTCTGTTTTGTAGACTATATTATTGTTTATTTATATAGGCTATGCTACCTTGTCATCACCAGTATGCTGAAAGGTTACATCGTAACTATCAGTTAACCAATATTTTTTTAGCACTTTCGTTTCAAAAAAACAAAAAAAAATTGCAAAAAAAAAAGTTCTCGTAGTGAAAAACTGTGGAAAGTTACACCCACTCAAACATGCCTTTCCATGAAGATTTTTTCATTATTGGATTAATATTCAGAGGGCATAGGAGGGTAACTGGTATTGGGTACCAAGGATAGAAATAATAATAGCAAAACTAACCTGCAGGATTATCTTAGTATTGTTGTGGACATAGAACACTATGCAGAACAGAGATAGAAGGTTAG
>JAJMDI010000163.1:0-14760 GCA_030573535.1 Hanseniaspora occidentalis var. citrica
TATTCGACTGGAAAAAAAAAAAAATTTTATTGTTTTTTTTTTTTTGCTGTGGTAATTTTCTTAATTAGAACTTTGTACACTCAAACTTCCAACAACTTTCAAGAACTTCCGATAAAAAAAGAGGTGTTTAGACCTTTTTCACCTTTGTTCTTCTTCAGATATGTTAATAGTGACGTGGTGTATGATGTGGTTTTTTAAAAGTGTTAAGGTATTCATTTTATTACAACATCTTAATAGTTTTAACGTAACTCACTCTTTGCAGAATTATTACTCCCTATTGTGATCTTCTGACTTCTTGAATTCTTGACTTCTTGACTTCTTAACAAAAAGACAAAGGGACAAATAAAAGGGACCCCACTTTCAAACAGAAAAGTAATACATAACAGGAAAAAAAAAAACTGTTTTTTAATATTTATACATAAATAATATATGGGAAACAAAGATATTGATAATAAACTTGGAAGATCAGATGTATTGGATAATACAAGGAAGGAGACAGAAACCGACAAGAAGTTTCCTTTGAAATCTGAAACTGGGAGTACAAAGAAAAATTATAGACAGAGAGGAGGAGGAGGAGCAAGTGGGCGTGGCGGTTTTAACAGAAAATCCAACAAAACTGCTGATTTGGACAATGATAACAAGACTAAGGATACTACTAGTACTACTACTGGTGGTAGTAGTGGTAGTAGTATGGATAATACGGAAGATGAGCAAGGGCGTAGTTGCTCAAGGTTCAATAAACAGTCCGGTGCTCAGAACAAAAAGAGTAAAGGGTTATATGAAAAGACGCCGGCAAGCGGAGAAAACGGAGGAGACAGCAAGGGAGACGGCTATGTGACGAACACGTCTGTTCATATAGATGTTCCAGTGGTCAGTAAATGGAAGGGGAGATTCAAATTCAACAAGGGTATTACATCTAGTGGTGCTGAAAAGAGTGATGAAAAGAGTGCTGACGAGACTAGTGCTAGTGTCAGTTCCAGTGCCAGTTCCACTATAAGTACTAATGCTACCAAGGATGTTAAAGACACTAGTGGTGATGTGGAAAAGGTTGACAAGAAGACACTTTCTTCTCCAAGGAAAAAACGTGGTTTAAAAGATAGAAGGGGTGACAATAAAGAGACCAAGGAAAAGGATAAAGTAAAGGAAGTCAAAGACGACAAAGACAGTAAAGACAGCAAAGACAGCAAAGATGACAAGGAAGTCAGAGAAGTCAAAGATGTCAAAAGTGGTAAAAACAGAGGCAAGATGAGAAAAAATAAATTTGATAGAGAACCAAAAATCACAAACGAACAGCAAGTTTCTAAAGACCATGATGAAAATGTTAGTAAGAAAGATCAGGACATCTCTTTGGAATCAGAAAAAGCCAAGATTATTCCGGAAACTCATCCTGAAGTAACAACAACTACACCTTTTTCGACAAGAGGAGGGCGTGGCTTGAGTTCTAGGGGAAGAGGTTCTGCGAGAAGGGGATCTACTGGAAGAAGATCGAGTAAGGGAGAATCTAGTAGAGGTATCTTGGGTAGAGAGAGTGTTATTTCTCCGCCAAAAGATTCACATCACTCAAATTATCATCAAGATGTAAACAAAGACTTTTCTGCTGGTTCTGCAAAATGTCCATACATCAACTCTAGAAAAAATGATTCATTTGCCGAGGCTGTCAAACAAGATAATTTTGCTGCAGCTAGCTCTTCAAATGGCAAAAACAAATCAGAATCATCAAACACTGCACAAATTTTAGAAAGACAAGAACGTGAAATACACACCCATGAAAACGTTTCAAATTTTTCACCTGTGAAAAAAAACTTTGCCACTTCCAACAGACGTCAAAGTTTTGGTAAAAAAATAAATAGAAACGATCAAATGCAACACTCTGTGGGACATACCATGGGTGGAATTCATGAAACTAATAACACCAGAGTTGTGGTGAACCAAGAAGACCATAAAATAAGAAACGAATCAAGATTTTTTAAAACATCTTCTTTAGATCCAGCCAAGAATCCACAAGCAGATGAGGGTAGAACACACTATAATGAAATACATTATAATCCCTCTTTTTCTCATCGTAATCACCATAATACTCATATCAATCAACAACAACCTTTTAGTCACAATCATCCCTCTTCTCACTACCATCATCAACCTCAAAAATTGCAACACTTCAACAATAATTTGGAAACAAATATGCAAGATTTTTATAATGTCGGACATCAGCAACAAAGAGAATTGGGTCACAACGTAAACTACCATTCTCAAAAACCTGTTATAATGAGAAGAAGATCATCACATTCATCTGTTTTCAACAATGCTGTGATGAGAGACGAATTTCAACATACTAGCTACCAAAAAGCTGTGGAATCTGTTATTGAAGACGAATATGACGACACTTTGCTAGAGTCTTCTGTTTCTAAAAACATTAATGACAAAGAGCATAAAAGAAGATTGTCCAATGTGTTATCATCAGAATCCAAAGACCATAATGAAATTGAAAGTAAGATTGAAAAATCAACAGAACAAGTTCAAAACGATGTGGGGCAGTCTAATCAAAAACCAACTGTAGAAGAATCTAAGCCAATTAGATTTTCCTTAGACGATTTATTGAAACCTGGATTTTTGACTGACGAGAACGTGTGGAACGAAGAAGGTATTGATTTAAGTAAAATCAATGAAAATGTTGAACAACCTTCCGCCAAACCGAAAACTCAATATTCAGAAGAAAACAAAGATTTGTACACTAATAACGGGCACCAACAACAACAAAGTATCAATAACAGTAGATTTGTTGATGAGCACTCGCAAATGTTCTCTCCGTCTCCACCAAAAATTGAATTTGTTGAAAGAGAGCAACAAAGACCTAAAGAAGACCAAGGCCCACCATATGTTGTCAAAATTTCCAAATTACAATCGGCTTTTAACCTGAACAAAATAGAAAATTTGATTTTGAGAGCCCATGCTGTGGAATACGTGAAATTCAAAATTTTCTGGGACATGAATGTTGACGGTTCTTTGAATTACAAGTCTAAAGTTTGTTTCTTTGAAGTCACATCTTTTAACGAAATGGTTAAAATTATTAGCAAATTGAGTGCAAACAAATACAATTACATTTTGTCTAAAGCTGCTTTGCCGGATTTTAGATGGTACATGGAAAAAAACCATCCTTCTAGTGTTGCTGACAACTACAAAGATCCAAACGAGTACTGTGAGGGAGAAATTGTTTTGTATGACCCGATAACAAGAAAGCCTATTACAGAATCTCAAGCAAATGAAGCAAAAGTAGCCTCGCCAAATAAAACCAATGCGACTTTTGCAAACGGTAGTGGGTCTGCTCCAGCGTCAACACCAACCACGCCAATGTTTTCATTTGCTGAAATTGCCACCAAGGCAGCCTTGGCAGCTTCATCTGGCAACCAAAAATCACCAAGTCCAATTCTGGCTGCTAAGGGTATCTCAAGCTCTGGTAGCTTAAACCCATCGGCCACAGCTAAGTTGTCTCCTTTGTCAAACCAAACCTCTTTGTACTCTGGACCTGGCTCTACTGTCTATAAACCGAACCCAATAACTTCCCGTTTGTCATCCCCCTCGCCTTCTTCTGCCACTTCAACGGCAACTGGCTTGAACAGTCCAGTCAATGCATCAGGTAACTCTTCCCAAAGAGTAGGAAGAACATTTAATTCAAAGAACCCCGGTACATACCCAAGCAGAGATCGGGAAAGAGATAGAGATAGAGAAAGAGGAAGTCAATCTCCAACAAAGTCATTTGGGTTGGCCTGTAGTTTTATCACTGGCAACAGCAGCAACAATGGACAGAGTAGTGGAAATTATAGAAAATATAGATGAAAAAATGTGCAACTTAGTATGTTTATATTTTATATATGTATTAAATAACCTATTTTTGTTTATTTCTTTGCAACTGCAATGTATTATTGTATTTAAACTCAAATTTTTGAAATATCGTTACAAGTTACTGTACTCTGTACATCGGTCATGTGACTTTTGTAATAGACAAAAAAAACAGCTTGATTGTCTTGAAATAAAACCAACAAGAAATTTTGATGTTCGTGCTTTTCACAACTATTGTCAGAAGTTTTTGAATAAGCATGGAAGACAACCAGAGCATGGGGCCACCCACAAATTGCACTTAGATACATACATACACACACACATACACACAAATGGGTTCAACTTCTATAGGGTTTGTCACGCACACCGTATCGCTAGTTATCATCACACTTATTCTGGTGTACATCCTTGTGTTTATCCCACTCTACGAGCACATTGCTATATTCAGACATCTGGTCCATGATTCCAAAAATCCTGCTATTGCCGTGCTTAACATTTTCCAAGACTATTTACTACCACAGAGATACTGGTTGATTTTCATACCAACGGTCGTTATGTCATTAATTATCGCTATATATGTGGTTCTCCCTATTTTCAACAACCAGCTGTTGTATCTAGGAGAACATGCAAAAACTACACAGAACCATCTGCGAAAGAGACTTCACACAAATGAAAAAGTCAATATATACAATACAATCTATAACATGGTGGATGACGACTCAAATTTGATTCTTGAAAAAGACATCGACAAAGAGTATCCGGGTGTCATGGAAATACCCATCTATAGAGTGTGTGAAAAATTGTATAGAACGTAACTTCAATAGTTTTCCTTTAAATATCTATTTTCCTAACTTTGTGACAACTCAGTTAATTGTGAGTTCTCTGGATGTTCTTCACCATGGTGATGCTGTTCAGCAGTCAAACTATTTTCGTACTCAGGTTTCTCCATTTCCAAAGCCTGCAATGCGGCCAACTTTCTTTCCTGTCTTCCCTTCTTCATGACTTGTTTCAAAGCAGCACTGTCCAATGGTTCTAGAAGTTCAAAGGAACATAACAATGCATCACTGACACTCATGACTGCACCCCAGTTGTCAAACTCACCACAATAATTAGGAGCACTAAAAACAGTCACCAAAGTGTGAGCATTAAAAAACTCATAACCGTCTTCAACAACCATGTGAGCTCTGCACACTAAGTCAAAACCAAACCTGTTTAAAAATTTATTGATTGCAACTTTGTTGTAACAGTAACTGACACCTCTTTCGTTGTCTTCCCACTCGTTGATCGAGTCTGTAGGGTCACTCCATAGCAAATCATTGATCAATCCAAAATCAGGAACGTCTGTTGGTCTGGAAACGTGTCTGACTTCGTCCATAGAGTTCAAAACTGGTGACAACCCACCATGCACACAGAAAATTTTACCAGCCACAATAGCGGCTAATGGTAGTGTGTTGAAGGTGTCGACAAACAATTTCCATGTTCTGATATTGCATCTTCTTTTACACTCGTCATAGAATCCGTACACCCTGGTAACACTTGCACATTCGTGGTTACCCCTTAAAAGAAAGAAATTTTCTGGATATTTGATCTTGTAACATAGTAACAGTAAAATTGTTTCCAAAGACTGCTTACCTCTGTCCACGTAATCTCCTAGAAACAAATAGTTTGCAGCTGGTGGGAACCCACACTTGTCAAACATTCTGATTAAATCCTGAAATTGACCATGAACATCACCAACAATCTTGACAGGCGGAGATAACTCTAAAAGAGATGGTTGGGCTAGGAAAATGTCTCTGGAGATCGAACAAATCTGTTGAATCTCTGAGTTTTTTAAAACTAAATTTTTCGTTCTTTTCCCTGAGTACCCTGCGTCCAATAATTTCTGGATAGTCAAGTCGATGTCGATAGGTTTCAAAGGCTTTTTTCCGGGTTTCTTGCCGGTGGCCTCAACTCCGGCATTATTGACATTACCGTTTGCTGCCATACCTTCGGTCACTTCTTGGTCTTCATGGCGGTGATGGTGATGATGATGGTGATTGTGGTGATCATGTTGTTCTTGTTCATGATATTCGTGTGTTTGTAGTGGCTGTCCGTATTGATCTAGCTGTTGTGACCCATCTTGCGACTCCTGTTGTATATCATAATCACCACCAACTTGATCTCTCAAAGCTTGCATGTCATTTCCTAAAGCGTTCATATCTTGTATTTGAGAAAGTAAAGCCTGGCGCTCTTCTGGACTCAAGTTGTTGAAATCTGACCCCACATGATGATGCTGAAACTTTTGTTGATGAGACACACCATCTACTAGTTCATTGCCATTAGCATCAAGGTAAGAATTTTTATATGCCTGGCCTTCTCTTTTACCATCGCTTGCATTGTTATTAATGTACATGTCTTTGCCAGTGGTGGTTGAACCTGAGTGTGAATTAGCATTTGTATTGGTGTACAACGAATCGCCGTGTAGATTACCCTCATTTGATTCATGTGGGTTTGCTGAGAAATAATCAATATGATTTCCACTTGCATCGATGTTGTTTGTCTGCTGCATGTCATATCCAGGAGACCCCACTGGAGTGCTGTATGCAGTTTTTCCTGAACTTTTCAAACTACTGAATGACGACTTTCTACTCCCCATTATCCCAGAAATATTATTGTTGTTGTTATTGTTGCCATCACTTCCTATAGAGTTTTTTGTTGAAGTTCTTGATAGTCTGTCCATTTGATTTGCAGATGTCGGGAAGTCGGTATAATTTCCTGAACTACTGTTTCTTTTATTGTGAGTGTATGGGGAACTCACGGCAGACGAAGAGTTGATATTATTACCATTCTTGTTCATGATGTTTGGATTACTTCCTAAATTAGACAGAGAGTTATTGGAAGCAATGGATCCTCCAGAATTTCTTCTAGAACTGTTGGACAAAGTTCTCATTTTAGAAGAAGAATCCATAGATCTTCTTTTGGATAAATTTGGCAAAGAAGAATCATAGTCATCATCAGTCATTAATGCATTATCCGAGTAATATGCAGAGGAAGACATTGAGTGTCTACTAGGGTTTTTTTTCAAAATACTAGAAGTTGGCTCAATTGTGACCATGGACGGTGGTAATGACTGGTCAAACGAGGATTTTCTTGATGATTTCGTACTTTTGCTAAAACTACTTGTCTTAGACAACATTGGTGGAGACTGCAGCGAAGAGGAACCTCTTTTGTTAAAAATAGAACCACTTTTCTTACTGGAAGTTGATGATGTTCTTTGTGACAATTTTTTCTGGGAAGACCTGCTGCTGCGGCTTGATGTCCTTTGTTTTTCTGTACTTTTGCCTGATTTCTTGGCTCCGTT
Organism: Hanseniaspora occidentalis var. citrica; assembly: GCA_030573535.1. Taxonomy (NCBI): domain Eukaryota; kingdom Fungi; phylum Ascomycota; class Saccharomycetes; order Saccharomycodales; family Saccharomycodaceae; genus Hanseniaspora; species Hanseniaspora occidentalis. Next base: position 7,178 of record JAJMDI010000163.1, read on the forward strand.
ATTTTCCTCATCGCCGTCGTCATCATCGTCATCGTCATCTTCTTCTTCTTCTGCTTCTTGCTCATCGTCGTCTTCTTCATCCTCTCCTCGTTCTTTGCACCTTTGACCAGATATACCACCGCCTGTTCTATTATTAGAATCAACATTATTGCTAGTCGCCGAAGATATCTTGTAATTGGTGCTTTGTTTCGCAAATTCGTCTATACTTTCTGGAGCCGGAATAGCACCCGTACTCTTGCTTCTTTTATGACGCTGGAAAGGCAGTTTCGATTTACTAGTTGAAACGTTACTCGGACTGGCAATAGGACTAGTGTAACTGGTAGTATTGTTACTAGTAATATCAGTACTAGCACCAGATAGTGGCTCGCCATCCTTCTTCCCAGAGTGTACTGGACTCAGTCCCTTTCCAGAAGTGTTACTTTTGCTACCTATCGAAGATGTAGATAATCTTTTCGACAGAGAAGCAAACTTTTTCTCACTTGTGCCTTGGCTAGAAGTAGTTTTATTATTACTATTACTACTATTACTATTAGCACTACCACTGCTACTGTTTTTAGATAGCTTGTCTTTATTTTTTTTAGACCCAGACCCTATTGGTTTGGAACTTGAATTACCCATTTTTTTTTTTTGTTTTTATTTCTGTGTGTTTTTTATTTCTTTTTTCTGTTTTTTTGGGGGGGTTTTTTGGTTGTTGTCTACTCGTGCTTATTTATACTTTTTTAATTTATTCTCTGTTTTCTATACCAAAGTTAAATTTACTTTTCTCTTTAGTCTTCAAGTATCCTTGTTGTGTCAGAGTACAAACTTGTGTATATGTGCTTTTTTTATATTTATCTCCTTTTATATCTGAGTACTTTTCAATCTCTGAAATATATTTATAGATAGTGATTTAATTTCATTTCTCTCTCCTCATTAAAAAATCATGTGAGATATTAAACATTAAAGTTAATAATGTATAAATCTTAAATTCAATTTCATCATTTACAAAGTTAATCTTGTTAGTAGAACAAGTGTTACTTGCTATTTGAGAAAGAAAGGAAAAAAAAAGGAATTTTGTAATGTGTAAATAATAAAAATAGCAAGAACTAAAAAAAAAAAAAAAATTTTTTTCAAAAAAATTGGAAAACAAAAAAAAGGTAAAATTTAAAAAAAGAGTAACACGTGATAATTTTTGTAAATGTGACACGTGACTGATTTGTGTAAATGTAACACGTGACGGGTCTGCTCACTTTTTAGCAGTTAAGAAAAAATGGTTTTATGCAATATAATGAACAGGGTAACAAAGATTGTACGATTCGTAACACTGCATTATGAAAGGGAGAGAGGAAGAAAGGAAGGGAAGGGATGTAGATGTTTAAGAAAGATAGAAGTGTTATTGTATATGTTAGGTCAATAGACATCAAAGAGACAACATAAAGACACGATACTAAAGAAGAGATATATACAAGGAGATATCATGGAAGAATTGGTTATACAAGAAACAGATTATGATGCATTGAATTGCAAACTAGCTTCGATAAGCAAGAATTATTTGCCTGATCCGATTATTTCCAAGTATGTACCCAACTACAAAGATTTTTATTTAAACTATTTACCAGAATTGAAAGCGGGTATTTTAAACAATAAAGATAAAAGAAGTTTAGAGGAGGATACTGGGGAGAAATTGGGGGAACCAGAAAAATTAAGAGGATTTTCCAGACAGAGACTGGACTTCAAACAACAAAGAGAATCTATGAAATTAAAGAAAAGTTTCCAAAAGATTAGTAGAAAATGTTCCTCTTCTTTTTCTATTCCTGGAAACATGGGATCGAGTTTCACTAATCATAGTAATGGTAGCAATGGCAATGCTAGTAATATAAGTAATCAGTATCAAGGGGTTGGTGGTATTAGTAGCACTGCAGTTAGAAGTTCAAACCCGATCATGAACATAGGGACGTACTTGCGTGCTATTTCTATTGATCATTTATTGTTGGAGACGTTTGATATCACCAATTTGACTAATGTGCAAGTGATCAATTTGGGGTGTGGGTCTGATTTGAGGTACTTCCAATATAGGTCGGTAGTTAATTTTAAAAAATACCTAGATATAGATTTCCCAGATGCTATAGATTTGAAGTCCAATATTTTGAAATCACACCACCCGGATTTTCAAATGTCTGGTGATGATAATTCTGGAGAGTACGAGTTGGTGCCGATGGATTTAAATAAAGTTGATGAGTTTTGTAGGGTGTTTGATGAAAAGATCGATCCAACGTGTCCCTTGATTATTATATCAGAGTGTTGTTTTTGCTATATCAAAGACGAGGTCGTAGACAAGATTATTGGGTTTGTCAATGAGAAGTACCGTTCAAATCTTGCACAATTACACTGGGTGGCATACGATCCAATTTCTGGTTTTGAGAAAAAATTCGGAGAAATCATGTATCAAAACCTATTGATGACAAGAAACTTGAAGATGTACACTCTACTGAAATACAAGACTCTTGAAATGTACAAGGAAAGGTTTAAATTTCCTGAAAGTGATAGTGTCAAGGGTTTTATCATGTGGGATATTTTCACAAACTTGTCTAAAGATGAGAGAGCAAGATTGTCCAAGTGTGAGTTTCTAGATGAATTGGAAGAGTTGCAAATTATATTATCGCATTATATAATAGTATATACCTAAACAGACAGGGAAACCCTCCTAAACAGAAAAAGAAAAAAAAAACATTTAGAATAACCAACCAGTTCCTTCACCTTGTAGTCTATGTGTGCTTGGAGGTAGAATGTCTGATTCTTCACGGTATAGCCTCCAAGCTTCTCGTACGTGCTCCGGTTGCAATGGCGAGTTATCAAATTTGTCAACATTATAATCCAAGGAATGAAACTTTTCAAGCCAGTAATTGTATTGTATCACCAAAGACTTCAATCTCCCATATTGGTTCCCGTTCAAAACAGATTTCTCAGAGTTGGAGGTCGAGGAGGTCGACGGCACAGTCATCATGTCCTCGTCTTCCAACAAGTTTTTCAAATTAATCAGCATCTCTTTCAAAGTCTTTTGTTTTGAATCTTTCACGTTTTCATAATAATCGTCTTCCTCCAAATCGTTGTTTTCTATTAGATCCTCGTCTTCAATAGGAAAAATTGTGTCACATTTGATATCGTCTTCGTTGAACAAATAATCCAAATCATCATTGGCCAAATTAAATTGTAGCTTACTGGACAAGGAAATGTTCACACTGTTGCTATTTGCCATAGAAGTTGAAGACCCTGATTTCCCTCCCTTGATAGTGGTTCCGTTGTTATTATAGTTTTCTACGACTCTGGTAATTTTTTTCAAGATTTTCAATATTCTGTTCCCATATAGTTTTTTCAAATGCAACATCTCCAAACTGTGCGCAATCAAACATTTTTTCTTAATCTGTAAAGCTTTCTCAACCACATCACCAAGAAAAAGCTTCCCTATAGCACAAAGATACAAGGCTGTTGAGGTGTGCACACTCTGTTTCGTCACTACCCCTACTAGTCTTCTCACCAGAGCCTTTGGCAACTTGCTTCTTCTGTACAACTCAAACCTGTCCATCTGTTCAGTATCAAGGTTGTCACCCAACAACTTGAGTTTTTCAGGATCACTCAACTCCTTAGCGGTGTCTGCTCCGTCTCTAATAACAGATTCGTATAGATCTTTAGGAAATATCAAATCAGAGGGGACCTCATTAATGTCTCTGGTCGAATATTTGTCTTCCCATTCTTCTTCATCAGTCTCATCAACCTCACTGTTATCGCCCTTTTTTTGAGATTTTTTCTTTTCTTCAGCAGATAAAGATTGTAGTTTTAATTTTTTCTCTTCATCAGCTGCAGTGTCATGCGTGGAAAATGGTAGATTGTGCTTTTTGATGAATTCTTCGTGACCAAACCCAACTTCATGATGATTATTCCAGAGACCATTGTTGTGAGATAAATTGTTACTGTGACTATGGGTGTTACTGTTATTGTTGTTGTCATAATCATTCGCCTCCTGCCCCTCCTCATCAACCTCCATGTCGTCATACTCTTCTGGAAAATTAGACATATACTCTTGAACAATATCAAACATATGTGTGTCTTCTCCTGTTCTAAACTGTTGGAGTTTCCATGAACAATAATCCTCTCCTTCGTCTATCAATTGATCCACAATCTGTTTGACACCAATGTAATATGATAGAGAAATGATATTCTGGAATTGAGACTCGCTTAGTTTTTCAATCAACGTAGTGAAACCACTCATGTTTATGTAGTTTCCTGGGTTTTTTATTTTATTTTTATTTTTATCTGATGGTTGGGTTGAGTCAGTGGGTTTCCCTCTAATCTTGTATTTAAACTTTTTAACAAAACTTATATCATAGACATTGCGGAAAGATGTCAATAACACGAGCGTCAAACATAGAAAGTTTGGAACAAAACAAAATTAAAAAAATTAAAATGCGTCCGTCGTTCGTGTAAAAAATCAACAAACTTTTTTTTGTTATACGCACGTGATTATAAATATATATTTAAAACACAGTTACACGAAAATGCCAGATCAAATAGGAAATCTAGGCACATTGCCCAACTTGTTTATAAAAAGATACACAATTAGTCTACTTCATAGTTAAAATTATAAGTTTGAATACAAAATCAAATTATTGGGTTTTCTTGGTTTTCTCATCTTCTTCATTTTCTTCGTCCTCGGGTTTCTCCTTAAATAACTTTAAAACACCTGTAAAACAAACAATCGAAAGAGGGCCTAGTAAAGGAAGATAGACTGCAATTTTGTGTTCTTGAGGAACAAAATTCTCTTGCACCATATCCTTATGGAAAAAAGCCCTTTCTGAAATTTCTCTTATTTCATTTGAAACCTTCAAAGCTGTGTCCCAGTCACTGTTTTCAGGGTTGTTTAAATACTGTTCTATAATGTGCAATCTCATATTTAATGCCTTTTCAATATCTGTGGCCACTTCTTCTGGAATGGCCATTTCTGGTAATTTCTCAGTCATTTCCACTAGGGAGTTCATGGTATCAATAGATTTATCTAAATTGTTAAAAATAGTTGTGATTCTTTTAAAAGAGTCTACAGTTAGCAAAGGCGTATCGATATTCTCGTTGTAGTCCAGCAGACCCAACAATTGGAAAATTTCATTGGAAAATTTATAAATAATTGGTTTCAAATACTCAGAAGATATCTTGGCACCAGAAGACTCAGGTAATGCAAATTTGTTGATGAACAAAGACCCCCATTGAGGAACCAAATAACTTTCCCATTCAGTGTCTTTAGCACTAGAAAAGTTTCCCAATAAATCTTCTTCTGGGAAAACAATGGCCAGGTTGATAACTGACATTTTACCTGGATAGTAATTATTTTTAGATGTCAATTCAGATAAATCAATAATAGTGGAAATATCGTTAATCTGGTCATCAGCAAGTAAGTCTTTTAACTTGTGCAAGTTCAAATCATTGTAATAAACAATATCGGTATCTACTGTGAAATTGACAATTGGTGATAAAAATCTTCTGAATGGAGTGAAATATTCACGCAATACAGAGTCAATATCCCAAGACACTGGAACTCCGGACCCAGATAACAAAGAAATCGAAATGTGCACGTTTGAAGTATAATCAATGGCCAAAGATTTGGTCTTCATCGCCTTTTTTTTAGGTGAGGGTTTAATTTTTTTATAGGCCTCAGATTCCGATTTAAAAGTGTGTTCAATCAAACTTTGAGCAATAAAATAAGGCAAATCGTTGGATGCCACACTCTCGTTATTGAAAAAAACAACTGTTGTTTTAGTATTATAAATCGCAGAACACCCAACATGGTCATCCAATTCTAGTTTCACTATATAATCGTCAAACTCATTGGCTTCTGTGTGCTGTGCTAATGGAGAAACCTTGATAGACCAATCTAGGTCCCATTCCTCCTTTTTCATGAAATAATCAATTTGTAACTGAACGACATCCACTAAATCGGGGAAATTATAAATTGAGCTTTCCATGTCTATGTACACAGGAATGGCCAAGTTAATATCTTGGTGTTTATCCTGGTATAGTGACTCAATATATTCAACCGGTAAAACAGCCCTATACACAGTTGTCAACTTGTACCACACTGGCAACCCTATTAATACATATAACAGCAGAAAGGCCAGCCCAGTCCATTTCCTTAACGATAATGTTCCTTTTTTCCCCTGTGTAGACATTTCTGAATTTTGTATGTTTTTTTTGAAGTTATGTTTCGTAAAAAACTCAAATTTCTACTAAATAGCGGGTGTTTACTTTATGTTTTTGGCTTTACTTTAACATTGTAACTTTAAAACGTATTACATTCTAGATCTTTGTAAGAACAACAAGAACAACACACAAACAAGCATTGAATGAAAAATCTTAATGAAAATGACCCAAAGCGTCTGACGTTTTTTTTTTTTTTTTTTTTGGGTTCAGGTGCTTTTGTTAAGCTTTTCTTTTTTCTTGATTTCTTCAATTGAATGAAATGATTGGCATCAACTACTTCAGTAAAGAGGGTGATGACCTAGAAGTTGTTTTCGTTTTAGTACTAGGAAAATGTAGTCAACAATTTGATAAGTCCCGTGAATCAAAGGTTAGAATAAGAAAAAAACAAAAAGACTGAAAAAACAAACCCTGCAATACCTAAAAACATGTCTAAAGAAGAAGTCAAAGAAGAAGAATTTGTTCATAAAGTTTACAACGAAATTGCTAGTCATTTCTCTGAAACTAGATATAAACCTTGGCCAATTGTTACCAAATTTTTGGAAGAAAGAACCACTGGCTCTATTGGTATTGATGTTGGGTGTGGTAACGGTAAATATCTAGGCATTAATCCGAATGTCATTTTGTTGGGGTCGGACAGATCTAGTGGATTGATCGAATGTGCCCACGAAATCGATCCAAAAAACTATAATGTCATGGTTGCTGACGGTATGCACTTGCCACATCAAGACAACAGATTTGACTTTGCCATATCGATTGCTGTTGTTCACCACTGGAGTACTCGTGAAAGACGTATCGGTGCTATTCAACACATCATGAGCAAAGTTAAATCTGGTGGTGAAATGTTGATTTACTGTTGGGCACTTGAACAAAAAAACTCTAAAAGAGGTTACGACACAGGTATGGACCAAGATGTCTTGGTTCCTTGGGTTCTACAAGAGAAAAAATCCAAATCTACAAAGAAGGAAGGCCAAGGTGCTAAAAAGAGTGAGAAACTAGATGTGTCACATATCGATCCAAAGGACAGAGCGAAATATATTGCCGATTGGAAGTTAAAGAAAGAGCAAGAAAGATTAGCTGAAGAACAAAAGACCAAAGAAGAACCTCAAGAAGAGGAGGCAGAAAAGGAAAAAGACTCTACCAAATACAGATACTACCATTTGTACAAAGAAGGTGAGTTAGAAGAAGACTGTACCAGTGCTGGAGGAATCATAGTCAACTCGGGTTATGAAAAAGATAACTGGTGGGTCATTTGCAGAAAACCTTAATTGTCTCAGGTTATGTAGCTAATAAATAAACGGTGTGGGTGCGATGTCTCGGCTGTTTGCTTGTATAATAAATTGTATGTATTTGGACTTTAA
>JAJMDI010000163.1:14860-33815 GCA_030573535.1 Hanseniaspora occidentalis var. citrica
AAAAAAAAAAAAAAAAAAAAAAAAAAAAAAAAAAAAAAAAATTAAGCACAGCAAAATCACAAAATATACAAACACAAATCTTTAAGGTTCTGATTTGAAAGGTGGTATTGATGATATATATTATATGTAAATAGGTTTTAATTGATGAAAGTGGAGTTACAAGAAGAAATAAAAACAACTAAAACTCCAAGTAAAATAACACAAAAGAATGGAGTCAGAGAGTAATGATGACATTTACAGCTTGCTAACAGAGCAACAGCGTGACACTTTGCATGAATTTAAAATCATCTCTACATTTGAAGATTCCGATCTACAACAGATTGTGCAATTGCTAAAACTTACTCACTGGGACTTGGAGCCTGCTTTGGCAAGATTTTTTGATGGTGACTGGAAAGATTTTATTTCTAGACAGGAGGAAATCCAGCATGCACAAGCATCGATTCACGAGCAGGTCCATGAACAGCATCAACGCTCTCAAGAAGTGGGCCCTGTTATTCCTGCAAGACCAGTGGATTTACGTGCGATGATGGATCCCGCTTCCATGCTTCTTGCAGATTATACTCATTTTAGACCACGTCTACCGGTTGTTGGGAAGTTGGATGATAATTATAGAGGCTTTCTGAGACCTGGATTGCCAATTTCGTTTGACTATAAAGCCAGGAAACCAGTTATCAGTTCTTCTGGGACAGCAGGTGTGACTTCTCCAATCAATTCTGCCCAGAATCTCTCTGGTTTGGGTTTGCTAACCAATATTCCGATGATCATATTACTCATTCCTCAAACTCTATTAACTTTAGGGTTCAGATTGCTTGGTTTGGTGTGGAAACTAATCTGCTACGGTATAGGACTTGCCACTAACAGTGTTTCTGAAGACTCTCGTGTTGCTGGTAGAAAAAAGAGCAAGACAAAGCCGTACGCAAACAAGAAACCGATTGGAGATTTTACTTGCGGAGACAGTACTGAGGATATCAGTTTCAAAGACATAGTAATGGGTTTAGACGCAGACGACGACAAAAAGCTTGTTGAAAAACTTGATGGTTTGGAATTCTCCTCATTCAATGAAGTATATGATGACTGTAAGGATAACTATAAATATATGATTCTAATTGCTCTTAGCGGGCTGCATCATTCGCAGCCTGGAGGTGACGAGTCCCAAGAGTCGGATGGTGAACCTGTGGCATTGGAGAAACCTTTGCACAGTGACAGTGTTGATTTTTTAAAGAATGTGTTTTTAGACGACCAAGTTTTGAACTTTCTAAAAGAAAACAAAAAAGAGTACAATTTCTATATCTGCGATGTGGAGTCTCAGTTTGAAGGGTGGGCTGTGTGTGCTGGTTTGAGAATCAAGCGCACGCCGTCCATATACATGATCGCCAATGTGAGCAACAGCAATTACGCGCAGCCTACCGGGATGAGTGTTCTTGGTGGGTTTGTGCGCTTTGAGAAACCAGGGTTGATGATCCGTTGTTTGCAGCAGTTCACCGCAAAGTTCAACAATGAGTTGATCAGCAGCAGGGCCGACAAGCACGAGATAGAGACAAGCAGGAAGTTGAAGGAGATGCAGGACTTGCAGTACCAGGAGTCCTTGAAGATTGACCAGACAAAGGCCGAGGTTGCGTGCAGGGACAGCTTGAAGAAACTGACTATTTTGCAAAAATGCTGTCTGCTACTAGAAAAGGTTGCCGGGGCCACAGAATCAAGTGTGATGGATTGTACTGTCCAGATCCGTAGTGCCGAGGGCTCCAGGTTTATCTTGAAGTACAGGGGTGACAGTGCGAGCTTGGGAGATATCTACGAGGAAATGGCTTTGTTCGAGTACTTGGGGATAGAGAACGGGCGGGACATTTCGCGTGCGAGTGTGGTGCGTGAGAGGATCACTGACCGAGTGGAGGAGATTTTGCACGACGACAAGACGCCGTTGTTCAAGAGCGATGCCATTGAGGAGTTGGACGAGGAGTGCATTGAGGAGTTGGTCCTGGCCGAGTATTCTAGGTTTACAGAACAGCACGGGATCAGCGAGAGTGCCAAACTGGACGTGGAACGCGAACTTGTTGACGAGTGTGCCTTCCATATCTTCAGCACGTTCCCTAGGGAAATCATTCCAAACGACAAAACCACATTGGTCAAGGATAACAAAAACATCTATCCAAAGGGTAATCTATTGATGGAGTACAAATAGAGTCTCGCCCACCCCTTTCGTTGACCACACACACAAACCTATATATACACATCCGTCTATCAGCGTATGCTGGTTCATGTAAGTATCACTTAAACCTTTAAATAATAAATACATTTACTGGCAATTACGCATCCAACCAAAGAATCTTTCACACACAAAATCAATATATCTCTCCACAGACTAACTACATCTCTCACAAATACAGGCAATAAGAAAAAAACACAAACTACAGAAAAATCCTTAAATTTCAATTTGGAAATTGTTCATCCAGTCCACAATGTTGCTTGTCGTTTTTACTTCCATAATAATGATAATAACAACAACTACTTCTACTTAATATCAATAGACACACGATAAGACGTATTTTTTTTTTTTTATTTTTTAATAATATTTTTATTTTTTTTTTTTTGGGGGGAAGGAAGAAAGGTTCTATTCACTCACACATATATAAACGGAATACACATATTGTTTTCATCTTGTTTTTTAATTTATGATTTTTAAAAACTTTCCTAAAACTTTAACTAAATATAATACTGTAATACTTTAATACTTTAATACTTTGAAACATCCACATATTATAATTATAATTATGATTATTATTTTTTTAATGTTGTTGTTCTTTTCTTAAAATTGATTTGATTTCATTACCTCTCTTGATACATTTTTTAATGTCATTTGAAATAAATATACTCTATAATCAACCATATAATAGTATTCTTTCTTTTTTGTATTTTTTTGAATTTTTCTTTTTTTTTTTTTTTAACCAAAATGAATCAAAAAGAAAATAAATAAAAAAATAAAAAAGAAAGGAAAAAATAAAAAAAATTTAAAACAAAATGAAAAAAAGATTCAATTGTGTGTAATCAATGTTCAAATATATCACAAAGTAATCAATAAAGAATGTAATATTGGTTTCTGTGTTAGAGATTTAATATAACGGTGGAGAAAGAATAGAGACTGGGAAATGAGGAGAAGAGTGATAAAAACAAATAGTAATAGTAATAGTAATCGTAATAATTATCTCCTATAAGCTTAGTATCTAGATGGAGATCTTTCTCTTTGGTAACCACCTCTGCCACCTCTGAAACCACCGTCTCTGAAACCACCGTCTCTACCACCGTCTCTGAAACCACCTCTACCGCCTCTGAAACCACCGTCTCTGAAACCACCTCTACCACCTCTGAAACCACCGTCTCTGAAGCCACCGTCTCTACCACCGTCTCTGAAACCACCTCTGCCACCTCTGAAACCACCATCTCTGAAGCCACCTCTACCACCTCTGAAACCACCGTCTCTGAAACCGCCTCTGCCACCGAAACCGCCTCTACCGCCTCTACCGCCGAAACCACCTCTACCGCCGAAACCTGGTCTCTTTCTTCTGATTGGAGGAGGGTTGTCGTCTCTTTCAACAGTGATGACGTTACCTTTGAATTCAAAGTTGTTCAATTTGGTCAAGGCTTCAGCCAAGATTTCTTCAGTTGGGAACTCCAAGTTACCTTCACCTTGGAAGTCTCTTTGGTCAACACTGGCAAAAGTGGTTTCCAAACCTTGTTCTCTAGCCAAGTCTTTCAAATCTTGCCAGTTACAAGATTCAGGCAAGTTTTTCAAAGTGATTCTGTATCTGATTGGTTGCAATTTGGCAAAAGTGATGTCCAAAGGTTGGTCAGCAAACAATTTACCGTTGGTTTCAGACATGGCTTTGGAAGCGTCTTCTTTGTTTTCAAATTCAACAAAAGCAAAACCTCTTAGGATTTTGATTTCTTTGATAGCACCGAAAGTTTGGAAAATGTCAACCAATTCACTTTCTTGAACGTCTTCTGGGAAAGGTCTGACAAACAATCTGGTTTCAGAGATTCTTTCTTCACCGAAACCGTAAGCGGAAGGAGGAACGTAAGAACCAGGAGCTGGAGCAGCAGCAACTGGAGCAGCAGCGGCAACTGGAGCAGCAGCTTCAACAACTGGAGCAGCAACTTCTGGAGCAGATTGGGAAGTCAAGTCAATATCTTGATTTTCTGGTTGTTCGTAGGACATATTTTCTATATTATTTTTGATTGGTTTTGTTTTTTTTTTCAGTCTTTTCTTTTTCTATAAACTGAATCTTCAAAAGAAACCTTAGACAAACAAAGAAGGTTTGACAAGTTTTATAAATAGGGACGGTCTTAAGTAGAGAGAGTGTGTGAGTGTGAGAGTGTCCAAAAGTTGTAAAACAATGATAATGTTAATGTTATATCATTAATATTTGACACCTAAACCTAAATAAACCCCCAATCAACGAGAAAAACAATAAAAAAGAAAAAATTTTTTTTCCTAAAATCACGAGATTGAGTGTTTCAACACTAGATTTTTGTAGTATATGATTTTATTATTATATCTTGTTATTATACAAAAATCCCATAGAAGACTATGTAGAGCAATTATATAAAAATGCCAAAAAAAAAAAAAGAAATTTAAAATAAAACACAAAAAAACAAAAAAAAAAAAAAAAAAAATAAAAACCTTTACACCCAATATTAAATCAGTCGGGGTAACACACAAACCAAAGGTCACGTTTTTGTTTTGCTTTGTTTTGTTTTGTTTATTTTCCAGCACACAAAATATTATCTTGAACTAATTAAGTTCAATGAATTGACATGGAAAATATGTTGTTGATAAATAAACAAAACAAAACAAAATTGAAAGAGGGAAAAAAAATTACAGAGCGGGGTAAGTCATCTTCAAACAAAAAAGATAGTTTCTACTACTACTACTACTACTACTACTACTACTACTACTACTACTACTATTACTTCTCATATAAATATAGAGAAACTACAGTTATTACACTCATCACTTTACGTACTCTGAGTGTATGACAAACGATTCTTACCCTCACTCTTACTCTTACTCTTACTTCACTAGAGAACATTCTACTCTAGGTATATTTACTCATACGACCACCATACTCTCTTTCTATACGATCGATCATCGTATTATAATTTTTGTCTTTTTTTATTTTATTTTTGTCTTTTTCCATTTTTTATTTTTGTCTTTTTCCAATTTTTGTCTTTTTTTTATTTTTGTCTTGAGTTATTTTTTTTTCATTTTTGTCTTTTTCTACTTCTACTTCTACTTCTACTACTTCTACTAAAGACAAAGATTTGAGTTATTTTTTTTTTTTTTTTTTGTTTTCACTACACTACACTACACTACACTACTAGTAGTACACACGTGTGTTTTCTTTCTACTACTCAGTTAATCAATTTCTTTAGTTATTTGATAGATTCTAATATGCAAATTATAGATATTCTTATCCAGCTATCCATATGAAAAAAACATACGAAGTAACACTATTAATGATATCATAAAGAACATAAAGAACATAAAGATCCATATATATCATCATTAAATACGTAATATTTGGATATATTCTATATATTTTTATGTTTAATTGGTTAGTACTTATCAACATCATCTTACAATTCACCCACATCATACGAAACAAACAACATCGTTCCAACTGAACATCATCATTAAACATGAACAATAACCACACACTCATCTTATCAACTTCCACTAAAAAAAATTAAGATGAAGAATTAAGATGGAACACTCTTATACATACTCCATACTACCACCTAGAGTCTAACTCTGTGTGTGTGTGTAAGTACTCTCTTGCTCTCTTGCTCTCTGTCTGTACACCCAAATAGGAAACACCCATAAACAAACTTGAATTATTAAAAAAAAATGTAAAAAATTGTAAAAAAAAATAACTCAAACGAACAAACCTTCTATGGGATATCACAAAACTACTAAGAGTAGTACGCAGTAGTAGTACGTAGTAGTAGTAGTACGTAGAAGAGAGAAGAGAGAGTCATAATATCACTCTGTATATCTCTGCAGAATAACAAAACGTCATGATTAATAAAAAAATGTTTGAAATATCAATTTTTTAATCACTCATTTTGAGATAATATCTATTAGCAAGAGTATGTATGTATGTGTGTGTGTGAGTGGGTGGGAATAAGTCTACGCATTCTTCTCTTGGAGATTGGTATAAAGTAAAGTAAACTAAAGTAAAGATACAAGATACAAGATACAAGATATAATAATAATTGCTATTGTGTAAACTGCGTAGTTGACACTCAGTAGTAAACACCGCAGAACATATTGTATGATATTGATATTTACATGGGGGACAAAACAAAAAAAGGGTTGTTCTGTGTGTTTATACAGACATTTCTTAAAAAGGGAGGTTTAAGTGAAAAAAATCATGTCTTAGTCAACAATGCAGTGTACCATACAAAAAAAATAAAATTGAAAAATTATTTCTATTGAGTGGTTTTTTTTATCATTTTTTTTTTTATCATTTTTTTTTTTGTTTTCAATTTTTGTCTTTTTTTTTTCTTTTTAATTTTTGTCTTTTTTTAATTACTATATTTACTATATGTACTACATACGTTCTAGTCGTTCTACGTACTATTGTATGAAGATTATATAATAAAAAAAAATGAGATATTTAATTTTACCAAAAAAAAACAAAACAAAAAAAACTCTTTCGTTAAATGATTATTATTATTATGAAAAAAAAAAAAAAAGAGTCTAAAAAAAGAGTAGTCTAAGAAAAAGAGTCTTAAATAGTAATAAACAGTAAATAAATGAATGAATAACAAACAAAACATCATTATATAAAATTTAATTTTTTATATATATTCTCAGTCTTAGTATTATTATATAAAAGTAAATGGTTTTTTTTAAATTTTATTTTAGGTAAAAGTTTAAATTGAATTGTTGATATTTTATATTGTGTATATATTGTATGGTGTTAGGTAGATATATCTATATTGGCGGCTATTATTACCATATAAAGAGAAGTCCTAAAAAGACAAGAAAAAATTTTAAACAAAACTAAACTTACTTATTCTTCAAACACACAAAAAAAACAATCACAAACATAACAAACATGTCTGATCAAGTTCACGAACCTGTTGTTGAAAAACCTGTTGTTGAAAAAGTCCCAACTGTTGTTGATGAAGACGAAGATGAAGATATCGATCAATTGATCGAAGACTTGCAATCCCACCACGGTGGTAACGATGATGATGAAGATGAAGAAGAAGAAGAACACGCTGCTGGTGCTGCCAGAGTTGTTCCAGAAGATCAATTGCAAACCGATCCTAACTACGGTTTGACTTCTGACGAAGTTGCTAGAAGAAGAAAGAAGTGGGGTTTGAATCAAATGTCCGAAGAAAACGAATCTTTGTTTGTCAAATTCTTGAGTTTCTTTATTGGTCCTATCCAATTCGTTATGGAAGCCGCTGCTATTATGGCTGCCGGTTTGGAAGATTGGGTTGATTTCGGTGTTATTTGTGCCTTGTTGATGTTGAATGCCTCTGTTGGTTTCATTCAAGAATACCAAGCTGGTTCCATTGTTGATGAATTGAAAAAAACTTTGGCCAACTCTGCTCTTGTTCTTAGAGATGGTAACTTGGTTGAAGTTTTAGCCAACGAAGTTGTTCCAGGTGATATCTTGCATTTGGAAGATGGTACTGTCATTCCTGCTGATGGTAGATTGGTTACTGAAGGCTGTTTCTTACAAGTTGATCAATCTGCTATTACTGGTGAATCTTTGGCTGTCGACAAACATTACGGTGCTCCAACTTTCTCCTCTTCCACTGTTAAAAGAGGTGAAGGTTTCATGATTGTTACCTCTACCGGTGACAACACTTTTGTTGGTAGAGCTGCTGCTTTGGTCAATGCTGCTTCTGGTGGTCAAGGTCATTTCACTGAAGTTTTGAACGGTATTGGTACAATTTTGTTGGTTTTGGTTATCTTGACCTTGTTGTTAATCTGGTGTGCTTGTTTCTACAGAACTGTTAGAATTGTTTCCATCTTGAGATACACTTTGGCTATCACCATTGTTGGTGTTCCAGTTGGTTTGCCAGCTGTTGTTACCACCACTATGGCTGTTGGTGCTGCTTACTTGGCTAAAAAGAAAGCTATTGTTCAAAAATTGAGTGCTATTGAATCTTTGGCCGGTGTTGAAATCTTGTGTTCCGATAAAACTGGTACTTTGACCAAAAACAAATTGTCCTTGCACGAACCATACACTGTTGAAGGTGTTGATGATGATGATTTAATGTTGACTGCTTGTTTGGCTGCTTCTAGAAAGAAGAAAGGTTTGGATGCTATTGACAAAGCTTTCTTGAAATCCTTGATTGGTTATCCAAAAGCTAAAGCTTTGTTGACCAAATACAAAGTTTTGGAATTTTTCCCATTCGATCCTGTTTCCAAAAAAGTTACTGCTATTGTTGAATCTCCAGAAGGTGAAAGAATTATTTGTGTTAAAGGTGCTCCATTGTTTGTTTTGAAAACTGTTGAAGAAGACCACCCATTGCCAGAAGATATTAGAGAAAACTATGAAAACAAAGTTGCTGAATTGGCTTCCAGAGGTTTCAGATCTTTGGGTGTTGCTAGAAAGAGAGGTGAAGGTCACTGGGAAATTTTGGGTGTTATGCCATGTATGGATCCTCCAAGAGATGACACTGCTCAAACTGTTAACGAAGCTAGACACTTGGGTTTGAGAGTTAAAATGTTAACTGGTGATGCTGTTGGTATTGCTAAAGAAACTTGTAGACAATTGGGTTTGGGTGTTAACATCTACGACGCCGAAAGATTAGGTTTGGGTGGTCTAGGTGGTGACATGTCTGGTTCTGAATTGGGTGATTTTGTTGAAAATGCTGATGGTTTTGCTGAAGTTTTCCCTCAACACAAATACAATGTTGTTGAAATCTTGCAAAACAGAGGTTACTTGGTTGCTATGACTGGTGATGGTGTTAACGATGCTCCATCTTTGAAAAAAGCTGATACTGGTATTGCTGTTGAAGGTGCTTCCGATGCTGCTAGATCTGCCGCTGATATTGTCTTTTTGGCTCCAGGTTTGAGTGCTATTATTGATGCTTTGAAAACTTCTAGACAAATTTTCCACAGAATGTACTCTTATGTTGTTTACAGAATTGCTTTGTCTTTACATTTGGAAATCTTCTTAGGTTTATGGATTGCTATTTTGAACAGATCTTTGGATATTGATTTGGTTGTTTTCATTGCTATTTTCGCTGATGTTGCTACTTTGGCCATTGCTTACGACAATGCTCCATACTCTCCAAAACCAGTTAAATGGAACTTGCCAAGATTATGGGGTATGTCCATTGTTTTAGGGATTATTTTGGCTATTGGTTCTTGGATCTGTTTGTCCACCATGTTCTTACCAAAAGGTGGTATTATCCAAAACTTTGGTGCTATTGACGGTGTTATGTTCTTGCAAATTTCTTTGACTGAAAATTGGTTGATTTTCATCACCAGAGCTGTTGGTCCTTTCTGGTCTTCTATTCCATCTTGGCAATTGGCTGGTGCCGTTTTTGCCGTTGATGTCATTGCTACCATGTTCACTTTGTTCGGTTGGTGGTCTCAAAACTGGACTGACATCGTTACTGTTGTCAGAATCTACATCTGGTCTATGGGTGTTTTTTTCGTCATGGGTGGTGCTTACTACTTGATGTCTGAATCCGAAGCCTTTGACAGATTCATGAACGGTAAAAAGAAAGAAAAAGCTGGTTCCAGATCTTTGGAAGACTTCTTGGCTGCCATGAACAGAGTTTCTACTCAACATGAAAAACAAAACTAAATTAAAACTTTTAATTCATAATTAGGTTTTTTTTTCATATCCCCCCTCTCTCCCCCTCCTTTAATTACATTATTAAAAAACATTTTTTTTATCCTCAATTTTCTTTAAAGTCTCTATCAGAATTTTAAATGAACTTTTTTTTTTCTCAAAACAAAAAAAAATATATGTTGGTATTTGTTTGCTATTGTTGTCAATTATTTGATTCCCCCCCTTAGAAATAATTGATGTTGAAACATAGCAATATAAGCTTTTATTGGTTTTTTCGGTTTGGTTTTAAAAAAATCGGTTTGATTTTTTTTTTTGATGGTTGATTTTTTTTCGGGAAAAAAAGAGTAAGTACAAGAAACAACTTTTCTTTTTTTTTCTCTCTCGCTCCCCCCAACTGTTTTATTATTATCACTATTATTAATTATTAATTAATCATTATTCCCATCCCCCCATCCCCCTCCTCCCTTTATTGTTTCTCATTATGTTTGGTATTAAATTTTTTTTTTAAAATTTTTAAAGAAATTTTTTGATGTTTTTTTTTTGTTTAAGAAAAATGTTTAATGTTTTAAATTGTTTTTAAAATATTACTATTGTTGAGATCAGTTTTAATTTTGCTCAATGTATTTTATTGGTTTATCTATATTTGCTGGTTTGCTATTTTACCTTAGTTTTTTTTTTGCTTTATATTTGGTTTATTGAAAGAATGAACACGAGAAAAAACAAAACTAGTTCTTTTTTTGCAATTTGGTTTTTTTTTCCAAAAAAAGAAGATTGTATATTTTGGTATTGGTGCTTTTTTTTTTTTGATTTGAATATATTTTGATATTTTTTTTCATAATATCGAAGCTTTAATTTATCGAAGGTCTTTCAAAATATATTTCATTGTTTTTTTAAATTGTTGTTAAAAAAAAAAAAATAGATTAATATACATTTTTGTTTTTTCGTTTATTTTTTCTTGGTTTTTTGGTTTTGTTGTTATTAATTGCTATTCGTATTGTGCTTTCATTTTGATTACACACACACACACACACATACACACACACGGTTGAAATGTGGTACAATTGAATTTACTTTTTATCTCCATAATAACAAAATTTTCATTCCAATAAACTTTAAAATGGCTGACTTGATGGTATTAAAATTTTCTTTTTTTGCTTTTATCATGACATTTATTTTAATATCCAATGTTTTATTTTTTTGTACTGTTCCTGGCGATAAGTTATTTCCCAGATAGTATAAATAAAATACAATATATTTAAATCATTCAATCATTCATTTTCTGCTTTCTTATATGATTGTCTCTTTTTTTATTTAATTATTAAATTTCAATTGAGTTTTATTTTTGCTTTTTCTCTGGTTTTATTCGATGCTTTAAATCAGTATGAACAAAAAAAAATTACAAAACAAAATTGTCGCTCTATCTCTATATATAAATCTCTAGATACTTTTTGTATATTAAAGTTGTTTTTCCAACTTTAGTAGTATATATGAACTTTTAAACATTACACTTTTTTTTTTTCAAAATTTTGTTCTTCATTGTAGTTGTCTCTTGGTGATAAGTTTTTAAAATTTGTTGTATGTACTGTTTAAGTGTGGAATATTAGACTCAAAGTGACAAGGCCAGGTCGTTTGATGTCAGAGATTTAGAATCCACAAGTTTTGACACTTACATGTTACCCGACTGCGCAGCATTTGAGAGATATTTGATATTTTTTTTTTTTTTTTTTTTCTTTTCCTTCTTGAGCTTTGGAAAATTTTTTTTTTTTTTTCTTGTCCAGTTAGTGAAACTTAGAAGACAAGACTTGATATTTCCAATGTTCACTTTGAAATATATATAGATGGTTCTCGTGTATTTACTTGTGCTTGTTAGATATTCCACAAGTGTAAAACTAAAAAGAGCAAAACCAAGAGAAGCATATACAACAATGTTGAGTGGTTTTGTAGGAATTACCAGAACCCAGCCTAGACAGTTGGGTAGTGTTGCTACTGGTGCGCTTATGTTACTAGGCAACACCCAGCTTAGATATTTGCACACCAAGAACAACAAAGTTTTACAAGAATCCAGTCCAGCCACCGAGTCCAGTGCTGCTAATGGTGGGCTGAACGCTGGTCTATTGAAAATTGTTCCAAACGAGTCTGATATCTCTGTCTTGGAACAACAGGACGAGTTGATCAAGAGAAGAAGAAAAGACGCCAAGGAGGCTGGTTTGATGAAAAAATTGAAACCACACTCCCCAGGTATGAGATGGTTCAGAAAGGCCGTCAACCCGCACTTGTGGAAAGGCGGTCCAATCAAGATGCTTACCGTTCCTCAAAAGAAAACCGGTGGTAGAAACAACGAGGGTAAAATCACCGTCAGACACAGAGGTGGTGGTCACAAGAGAAGAATCAGATTGGTCGACTTCCAAAGAAACACCAGCGGGCAGCACGTCGTTGAGAGAATCGAGTACGACCCATGTAGAAGCGCACACATTGCCTTGATCAAGAGCGTTGAGACCGGGAAACTATCGTACATCTTGGCTGCCGACGGGTTGAGACAAGGTGACATGGTTGAGAGTTTCAGAAACGGTATTCCAAAGAGAATCATGGACCTGATGAACGGGTCCTTGGACTCTGCCATTTTGTCTGTCCACACCTGTCAAAGAGGTAACTGTTTGCCAATCAAAATGATCCCAATCGGGTCCATCGTCCACAACATTGGTTTGCAAAGAAACGAAGGTGGGAAAATGTGCAGAGCCGCCGGTACATACGGGAGAGTCTTGGACAAGATCGAAGCCAAAAACAAAGCCATCGTCAGATTGCAATCCGGGGAACACAGATACGTCCACTTGGAAGCCTGCGCCACCATGGGTGTTGTCTCCAACATCGACCACCAGAACGAGTCCTGGGGTAAAGCCGGGAGAGCCAGATGGAGAGGTATCAGACCAACCGTCAGAGGTGTGGCCATGAACAAAGTCGACCATCCTCACGGTGGTGGTAGAGGTAAATCCAAGGGTAAGAAGTTGTCCCAGTCCCCATGGGGTACTTTGTCTAAAGGTTTCAAGACCAGAAAGGGTAAGAACCAAAACAGAATGAAGGTCAAGGACAGACCTAGAGGTAAAGATAAAAAATAATGATCCATGAATATTCTTGAAGCTGATCTTTGCATTTTTATAGGGTTTTCACTTATTTTTATCAGCAACTTTTGCGTCTTTGAACTTTTTCAAAATGGTCACCATAGAAATTAATTGATCAATTGGAAGAGCCATTTTTGAAAGTGAAGAGTGGAAAATTAATGAGCAATCGTGTTACACTTGTATATATACCTTTATATAACTACACTTTTATGTGTTTAGATTATATTTGTTTTATTTTTAAAAACTGAAATATTGAATAACTTTTTTTGTTGTTTTAGTAGTAAATGAAGCTCTTAAAAGTCTTCATAATCTGCCAATTCCAAAATGGTGGATAACCCTAGTTTGACAAACTCAGCAATGTGGGCAAAGTTCAATCTGTCGATGGTATCCAAGGAGGAGTGGGTGTACTTGTTGTCTTTCAACATCAACGACTCAGCAACCATGGCACTAGGATACCCGTATTTGTCAGCGGAAGCATGGTCA
The DNA here is from genome assembly GCA_030573535.1 of Hanseniaspora occidentalis var. citrica. NCBI lineage: Eukaryota > Fungi > Ascomycota > Saccharomycetes > Saccharomycodales > Saccharomycodaceae > Hanseniaspora > Hanseniaspora occidentalis. The sequence goes on from JAJMDI010000163.1 coordinate 28,287, forward strand.
GAGCAAGCATACCCACACTTGTCTTCTATGTAAGGGATTTCTAGATATGTGTCGATAAGTTTCTTGACAAACTGGGTCAGTTTCACAGATACAAAATCACTGATCAACCCAATGTGCTCGTCGTCTTCTTCTGTGGCATACCCGATCTGATCCAAATGCAACATTGCCACAACAGTGTCGTTTAGAGTATGTTGTTTTGCTCTTCTGTCGTAGAAAACATCTTGCGAGCCCAACAACCCACCTTCCTCAGCAGCATAGAAGTGGAACTCAATGTTGTTTGCAGGCCAGTGAGATCTGTTTTTCAGCAAATGTTTCACGTACACTTTCAAGACTTCAATAGAGGCAGCGGTACCAGAAGCATCGTCGTCACAGCCAGGAGCAGGCAACAAGCTAGGAAACATCAAATTGATGGAATCCAAGTGAGCACCAAGAACAATGGTGTTGTTTGCACTGCTTCCGTGGCTCCCAGACTTACCGTTTAGTCTCAAGATGATGGAGTTTTGAACAAAATCATGGTCAAATTTTTCAATTGAAACCAGTTTGGAAAACTCCTTTTCAGAGTACACCGCCTTCAATTCACTCACAATGTCAAAAACATGGTCGTGCAACCAGTTGGAACTGTCCAACCCGTATTGAGACTTGTAATACCTCGTGTAGAAACTAGACATCTGTGTGATGGTGTCACGTAAACTTGTAATGTTGATATCTTTAAACAATTCAAACAACAATTCTTTCTGAGCTACAGCCTCAGGGTACTTGTATTCTGGGGAAGCCACAGGACCGTTGTTGTTGTTGTTGCCGTTGGAGGTCTTGGTATAGAAGTTGGAGAAGGGGTTGGATTCAAAGTACTTTGTCACATCCATAAAATTATGCCCTCTTTTTTTCAAGTACGCTTTTTTACTTTCACTGGTCATCATGATTTCACCTGGACCTAATTCCAAAATAACTTGCTCGTCAGAACCGAAAACAAGGGACTTGAAGTTAGAGAAATAGGAATCAGCTTGAACAGTGATAGTAGATGCAGCTGCAGCTACCAACAGAGCACTAGTGAGCTTCATTTTTTTCTAGTGTATGTTCTTTTCAGTTTTCTTTTATTACTCTTTTGTTATATAAGTCTCATAAAGTTGACAAACGTTCCTTATCGTATATTGTCATTGCAGTTGTTGTATATCTATTTTCTCCGTGCCTCCTTGTTTTTTACAGCACCTGACTACATAAACATTGCACAAAGTCACGTGATACACATAGTTATAATGAAAGATTGAACACTGTCACATTCTCTCTGTGAGTAAGTCTACCTAGGATAATGCCAAATATGAAAAGAATCGTTTATTTACATATATTATCTATACACTACTCTTGTGTGAGTACTTGGTCTATTGTATATCTGTGTGTTTATATATATGTTTCCTAAATTGCACAACTACTACGTGGTGGTCAGATTTTGTTTTTGTTGAGATATGTTTAAAAAATAACATCTTCTTCGTTGTCAGCAATCAAATCAGCTGGAGCTTCGTCTCTTTTTTCTTCCTTGACTTCTGTGTTTTCTGTGACCTCTTCTTTGTCTTCTGTGACCTCTTCTTTAGGTTCTTCTCCTTCTTCTTCTCCTTCTTCTGTGACTTCTTCTTCCTCTTCCTCTTCCACAATTTTGTCTTTCTTGGCAGCTTCCTTCGCAGCCAAAGCTTCCTCCTCGCTCAGTTTCAATTTCGCCTTCATTTGATCGTCCAGTTCTTTCATCTTGATTTGTTTCTTTTCTTGAACTTTCTTCAATCTATAAAACTCCTCTCTATCCAACTCGTCCAATTCGGAGTTGATATAAGCAATTGTGTTTTCTGTTCTTGGAATAATAACGTGCTCAATGGCATTGACTCTTCTGTTTGTCACTTTGATAACCTCGTCCAAGATAATGAAAGCTGTTTGCAAAGAAGCCAACTCAACCAAAGTCTCAACAGCCTTGGTGTAGATCTTGATACACTTGGAAACCTGGATCCCACCTTTCCCTAAACCAGTTAGTTTGAAGTCGTTGATATCTTCGTTGATGTACGCTTCCAAGTGGGGCAATATGACACCGGACACGTTTTCTTGCTTGGCCTTGACCTGGAACCTGGCCTCAGAACTGACATTTTCTTGCACTTGGAAAGATAGATTGTCGTTACCTGTGGCATATTGGACTTCTGCTAGCGAAAACGCAGCAGTCTGCATGACTCTCCCCATAGTGGTCTTGGCATCGTCAATTCTTTTGGTAATATCTCTGAATCTCTTGGTCAATGCTTCAGATTTTCTCTTCAACAACGAATGCCCTTGGTTAGCACCTTTCAATTTGGTTTTCATCAACCCCAAAGTCATTCTGGTTGGAAACACTTGTTCTCTGTTAGCAGACATCTATGTATATAAGGGTGTGTATTTGTTTGTGTACTTGATTTTTAGAGCTGTTTTTCTAATATATATATATACTTCTTTAAAAACATAACAATTCTACTCTAACATCATTAAAAGACAAGACCAATTATCTCGACATATCTTAAATCCTACAATCATTCTGTTTCTACTTTTATTCTTTAAGGTAAGAAGAAGCTTTTTTGAGAAAAAAATGTTTTGTTTTTTTGGCTGCAAAAAAAAACTCAATACTAATTTGTCAAAAAAACATAATACCCGGATTTCATGCATCATGATACCCGGGCACTGCTTTATAATTTTTTTTTTTTTTTTGAAAATTTGGAAAAAAAAAAATTTTTTATTTTTTTTTTTCGTTTCTTTCTCTTCACATTCAGTTAATAGTTATAGTAAGAAGTAAGTAAACTGGAAAAGTCCATGAATAAAATATCTTGAGATGATGAAAATGATTTATACATTCCTGATTTGATACTGATCTTATTATAAGAAATATTTATTTATATATATCAATCTAAGATTCAGTCAAAGTAAAAAGATAAATAATACATAAAAGACAAAAAAACACCAATAGCTTGAGCAAAAATGTTGAGAAACACCACTTCCACTATCAAACAGAGATTGGGTCAAAGAACTATTTTCACTGTTCCACAATTGAACAGCACCCATGGTATTCCAGCCAGTATATATTCTGCCGAAGGGTTCAATGTTGTGTGGAACCAGTACCAAAAATTCTTAAGTGAAAAGTTGACCTATGCTACCCAGGGCACTCAGTTGGAAAGTCTGCTTCCATTGCAGTTGGTTTTGAAGACTTCTAAAGAACCATTCAACAGCAAAGTTTTCAACTATGCCAGTGGGTTGCACAGCAACCACTTGTTCATTGAAAACATCTTGCCAGCTGCCAAGTTGAACGAAGGCAACAAGAACAACAGTTCTGTGGAAACTGCTGAACAAAGTTTGATTGTTAGAAAACTACAAGAGTCTTATGGTCTGGAATGGGCTGATTTGAAAAAAAAAATCATCAAGGACAGTGAAGAAAAAATCATGGGTCAAGGTTACATCTTCATTGTTGAAGACATGAACAAGAAAATCGATATTTTATACGCAAACAACTACGGTTCTCCATACTACAAGCCAAGACAACAACTGTTTGATTTGAACGGGGGTGCGTTGAAAAACAACGAATACGTCAACTACTACAAATTGAAGACTGCTGTTTCTGCTCCAAAATCAAACGCCTTATCTTCCGAGGACAAGGACAGCAACAAGATGGTTGAGTTGAAAGACTTTTCCTTGCCATTGGTTGCCATCAACTTGTGGGATTACGCATACTTGAAAGATTACGGTAGTGATGGTAGATCTAAATATTTGGAAAAAGTTTTGGATAACTTGAATTGGAACGTTATCAACAAAAGACTATTTACTCATTAAAAGAGTACATATAGTAAGTGAGTATAGTGGAAAGAACAAAAAAAATATTTATATGAAACAGTTGCCCTCACACTTCTTTTATAACTTGTATATATAACATAACATATAAAAAATTGAAATTTTGAATATTATAAATGGGGATACAAGGGTTGTAGTACTGTGCTTGGGAATTTGAGTTGGATGATGATTTCACACAGAGCACAGAAAACACAGACAGAAACTCAAAAATAAATGACTGGTTTAGAAGGATTACCTAAAATATACGATTACCCACCGTTGTATACAAAACAGTTGAATGCCATAATTTTTAGCAAACAGTTGGGATCATGGTGTGATATTATCTTGCAATACAGCAGAGAAAACAAGATATTCAAGATGCACGATTCCCGTTTGAAAGAGTTGTTTGACAATAAAAAAATCCAAAGGTCTGTCTCTCCAACTTTGCAGAAAAAAATATGGGAGTACATGTTTGAAAACAGACACATACTGTACTTGAAAGAGGACCCGTCTACATCGGCGTCGTCGATGAGAAAGATTATTGTGGACAAGAAACAGGGGAATGCCTTGTTGGACCACCAGCGGGAAAGTGTGAGGCAGACCCAGCAGTCCGACGTGGACGCGGTGCTGGAGAACGGGATCGTGCTTTGGCGGTCCGTCGAGGAGTGGGGGTCGTTGTTGTTGAACTACATGGTCTCGAACAGCAACGGGAACAACTCGATCTTCACACTATACGAACTACAGAAACAGGCGTTGAACCAGGCGTTTCTAGAGATAGACTGGCTGCTATTGAAGTACATCATGCAGGAGGAGTTGGGCAACAACAGAAAGAGAGTGGTGATGATGTACGAGGAAGACCCGAGCGAAGACCAGTTCGGAGAACTGGTTGGTGTGAAACTAGTATGATGACGTGTGTCTGTGTTTGTGATTGCTAGAAATAATCTTTTATATATTACGTGTATATTTATATATTACGTTCATGTTTATACCCATATATACACACAGACACTTGATATTTTATAGGATCGATCCTTCTTTCTTGGTTTTTTTCTTCTTTGTAAGTTTTACATACAAATTAAGTTTCGCGTTTTTTGGTGACTTAATTTTTTCCTACTGGGAGTAAGAACCGGTTAGAGAAGATAAAAGACAGATAAAAAACAAACACATAGGCACACACACACACACACACACACACACAGAATGGAACAAAGTCTTGAGAATCAGGAGAAATCAATATCAGAACTAGAAAAAGAGTACTCTCAGATATGCTACAAACTGATCAAGAACCTGCAAACCATACACGAAAGGCAGACTGCAAACATAGAGACTCTAAATCCCGAGGCAAGTAACATTGCAGAAACCAGAGATAATGGAGATACAGCGGACATGCTAACCAGTATCCAACTGAACCTGTTGACCACACTACCAATGATGAAAGCCATGTGCACCGAAGACTCCAACAAGTTTGATGATTACCTACACCAGTTGAGCGAACTGGTGCACAATTGCGATGTTGAGTTGATGAAGCGTATTGACTCCATGTCTAACAATTTGGATCTGTTGCCAAGCGACCCCAATAATGAGAACTCCCCTGAAAAAGTCAAGAAAACTCAAAAACTGATCCAGAGTATCAAACAGAAACTGCAAGCTACACACTCCAAAGATAACAAGTTTAATACTCACAACAAAAACAGGAAATCAGCAAAAAAA
>JAJMDI010000163.1:33915-50785 GCA_030573535.1 Hanseniaspora occidentalis var. citrica
ACAGTACTAATGATGTCTCATACATAAATGTTACCCCCACAACTATTTATTTAGTTTTCCTCTCGTCAGTAACGTTTCTTTTTTTTTTTTTTTTTTTTCCCCATTCTCGTGTTCGTAGATCTTTTATTTATTATATAACTCTTTGAGTAATTGCAGTAGGAGAAAACCTGTAAAGTTACTTGTAAAATTTATTCAGGTTCATGCAGAGGTTACTATGGAATATTGTGATGAATGCCTTGGTTTTTCGTGTTTTTTTTCTTTCCTCAGAGCCCTCATTCATTGTTATATGTTATCCATCTCTTTGTCTCGATATTTTTTTTCCGAAAGATTGATATTAGATTTGTATATAAGCCATGGTGATATTTATATTTTCTCTGATCCCAACTGTTCCAATTTAGATGTTTGGAGAATTCTCTTATTTTTATATAATACCAATTCTTACTAACTTACATTACAATAAAACGCACACACGCACACTACTCACCCCCTACCATATGTAATCTCACCTTGTCACTAGTTTTTTTTTTGGCACATGATATCATGTTCTGCATGTTATATATTGTGTCATAATAATCGTGCTATGAACTGGTTATGTGAACACCTTGAATGCTTTGTATATCTTAAATGTCGACTTTGAAATCGTTTCTTTTTTCAAAACTTGTAACAAACTCGTTTGCATGTTTTTCATGTTTCTCTGACGTTTGGCTGTTAAATCCTCGCAGGGAAATCTTTTTTTGAAAAAAAAAAATAATTGAAATTTCTGCATTTCCAGTTTTCAGATTTTTTTTTTTTTTCTTCTCTTCCTGCTGGGAAGATTGATAATTTATTATGAGCTACACTTTTGTTTAAAGTCTTGAGATGTAATCATAAGAGCTCATCATTTCTTTTATTTGTAGAAAATTCTTCAAGAGCGAAAGAGAAACTATACAAGGCCTAAAAACCAAACAAAGAAATAAATATAAAAAAAAAAATGAAGTACGTTGTTGTTTCTGGTGGTGTTATCAGTGGTATCGGTAAAGGTGTTTTGGCCAGTTCTACTGGTATGTTGTTGAAAACCATGGGTTTGAAAGTCACTTCTATCAAGATCGATCCATACATGAACTTGGATGCCGGTACCATGTCTCCATTGGAACACGGTGAGTGTTTTGTTTTGAACGATGGTGGTGAAACCGATTTGGATTTGGGTAACTACGAAAGATACTTGAACATTGAATTGACCAGAGACCACAACATCACCACTGGTAAGATGTACCAGTACGTTATTTCCAAGGAAAGAAAAGGTGACTACTTGGGTAAGACTGTCCAAGTTGTTCCTCACTTGACCAACGCTATCCAAGACTGGATTGAAAGGATTTCCAAGATTCCTGTTGACAACACTGGTTTGGAACCAGATGTCTGTATTATCGAATTGGGTGGTACTGTTGGTGACATTGAAAGTGCTCCTTTCATTGAAGCCTTGAGACAGTTCCAATTCAGAGTCGGTAAAGAAAACTTTTGTTTGATCCACGTTTCCTTGGTCCCAGTCATCCACGGTGAACAAAAAACCAAGCCTACCCAAGCTGCCATCAAAGATTTGAGATCCTTGGGTTTGACTCCAGACATGATTGCTTGTAGATGTTCTGAAACTTTGGATTTGCCAACCATTGAAAAAATCGCCATGTTCTGTCACGTTGACCCAGAACAAGTCATCAACGTTTACGATGTCAATTCCACTTACCATATTCCAATTTTGTTGAACCAACAAAAATTGTTGGATGTTTTGGACAAGAAGTTGAAATTGAAAGAACAATGCACCATCTTGCCAGACTTGAAAGTCAAAGGTGAACACTTGTTCAAGAACTGGTCTGCTCTATGTTCCTCTTTTGACTCTAGTGTTGAAACCGTTTCTATTGCTCTTGTTGGTAAATACACCCACTTGAAAGACTCTTATTTGTCTGTTATCAAATCTTTGGAACACTCCTCTATGAGTTTGCAAAGAAAATTGAAAATCAACTGGATTGAAAGTAGTGATTTGGAAGAACAAAAGGAGGAAGCGTGGAAACTATTGAAAGAATCCAACGGTATTTTGGTTCCAGGTGGTTTCGGTTCCAGAGGTATTGAAGGTATGATCATGGCTGCCAACTATGCTAGATTGAACAAAGTCCCATACTTGGGTGTCTGTTTGGGTTTGCAAGTTGCCACCATTGAGTTTGCCAGAAACGTTTTGAACATCAAGGACGGTTCCTCGTACGAGTTTGACAACACTTTGGACCCAGAAAACGAAAACTGTGTTGTTGTTTACATGCCTGAAATCGACCAAGAAAACCTAGGTGGTACCATGAGATTGGGGTTGAGACCAACCATCTTCATTGACGAGTTGTCTGAAAACTCCAAGATCAAGAAGATCTACGGTGATTTCAAAGTCATCAACGAAAGACATAGACACAGATACGAAGTCAACCCTAGATTGATGGAGAGATTGGAATCTTGCGGGTTGAAGTTTGTTGGTAAAGACGAGAGTTTGCAAAGATGCGAGGTTTTGGAATTGGACGACCACCCATTCTTCGTTGCCACCCAGTACCACCCAGAATATAAATCAAAAGTCTTGGACCCAAGTCCTCCATTCTACGGGTTGTTTGCTGCTGCTGCTGGTTTGTTGGACGACTCCTTCTTGAACAAGTGTGTCACCAAGAAACAAAACAGCGAAGCTATCTTCTAAACCTTGTAGTCTTTTTTGTCCTTTACAAATGTAAATTATACATCTTTCTACCTACGAGTCATTCTGTTATATAACGAACCATATATTTCCATATACAAAAAAAAAAAATAAGTAAATTCAAAATTTAAAATTTAAAATAAAAAACACAAGAATAAAAAGAGTAGAGTAGTAGGAATATATGGAGTAATTAAAAAATACCATTTATATATGTATATATGTATATATGTATATATGTATATATGTGTATATAGAGTGACTATGTAGATTGCAGATCAGTTGGTGTAACCAATGACACCGCAGGCGGATCTTCCACCCGCGTTACCTGTTTTCAAACTTTCTTCGTTCCCGCCTTTCCCCAAGTCGTCTTCGCCACCGTGGATGACGACGGTTCTGCCGACAATGGTGTTTTCCCCAATCAACTTGATGAACATGTCTGTCTTGGAACCTTTGGCGACCCCGTGCGCGTCGACAGGAACGTTCCCCAAGTCCCCAACGTGTCTAGTCTTTTGGTCGTTTTGCGGAGCACCGTGGGTGGCGCCGAACGGGTTGAAGTGGGGACCAGCAGAGGTGCACCCGTTGGTGTTGTCACCAAACTGGTGGATGTGGAACCCTCTGTGGGAGTTTGGTGTGTTCCCGGAGATTTCCCAGGAAACAGTGGTTGGGCCTTGTTCTTCGGCTTGTTCAAAGTGAACAACACCAGAAACACCAACATCACCTCTTAAAACAGCAACAGCTTTGACCATCTTGTATATGTATATGTATTTGTGTTTGTAGTTGGTTTCTGTTTCTGTTTCTGTTTGTTATTTAGAAAGTGACAAGTGAGAGCACTTAACTAACCTTATATATATATATATATATATATAATTTATATAATTAGGGTACAAAAGAGTGTTAAATCAATCCAATTAATCATTCATTAGTAATTAAAAACTAGAGTGTGTAGAGTTTGTCCATCTCTATACACACACACTGTGTAATAAAAAATTTTCCACCTTTTTTCTTCTTCCTTTTCTTTCTTTTCTTTCTTCACAAGTTACTTACTCCTGAATAGTATATAGTACCACCTTATTCAGCCTAAAAAAAAAAAGAAAAAGGAGCCATCTAAATATTTTATATCAGTGTTACTTACCCTCATACTTCTTTTCTTTTTCTTTTTCTTTCTATGGAAATGGGCCACAGAGTTCCATTGTCATGTGACCGTTGTATTTTTTAATACAAAATTAACACGAGAGAGAGAGAGGGTAACTAAAAGAACAAAACAGTTTCAGGAACAAATACCCAACACAAACAGAGAGAAGCACAGAGAGGAGACACAGAGAGAAGCACAGAGTCAAAAAAAAAAAAACAGTGTTTTTCAGTTTCTCTTTGCTATCTCTCTCTCTCTCTCTCTTTCTTTCTCATTTCATCCATTTTGTTAAATAAAATAAACTTTTTTTTGAGGTACCGGACGGGGTTTTTTTGTCTTTGTAGAACACGTAGAACAACGAAGAGAGTAGGTGAGTCCAAGGAGGTTTAAAGAATTTAAACTTTTGTTGTTTTATTTATTATTTTTTAATTCATGTAAAAAGAGAACTGATAAATACGGTCAAAGTGAAATCGATACACCAATTTAAAAATACACTTACTACAGTATGTATAGAGAGAGAGAGAGATATACAAAGAGTATACAAAGAGTATAGGGAAGTACACCGAAATGATATATACACAGACAAGAAATTGGCTGTTCCTGTTGGTATTACTACTTAAAGTAGTAGTGGTAGTCCTGTCCAGAGAAGTACAAGAGTCAAAGTCTGAAGTACGTGTTATCTCTGAGTCAAGAGAACTACTAAAAGTGATGGATCAACTCATACGACTACGACTACGACTACGACTACGCAATTCAACCAGTTGTGACGCACAAGAACACCAAGACACAGAGTTCCACCTCGTGTACGTGTACTCTTCCACCGACTCTCGACAAGTAAAGACCCTGGAGAGTGTTTCTACCGGGTTTGCCAGGGACTGTGTTGAGCTCGCTCAGACGTGTCACCTGGAGTACTCTGACGATGACTATGATGATGACGACAAGGGAGACAAAGAAGACAGAGAAGAGTGTAGAAACAGACTCCTCTTCTACGGCGTAGACATCAACAAGCAGGGAAACACGCGTTTCCTGGAGACACTGCGCATAATGCGAGCAGACTGCTTCTACGTGTACCGTACTACGACTCCTAGTGGTCCTCCTAGTAGGAGTGGTGAGTTTGTGGAGAGCTTCACGCTGGAACACATCACTGACTCATTCTTTGACCTGTTGCTGCGCCATCTCGTGCAGAGCAGCGACCCACTCGTCTCAAAGATACACTGCTGGCAGGACAACGTGTACCACAGCGGGAACACGACAGTGCGTGTATACAACGACGTGCACGACCCCTTGACTCTTGCTTCTCTAATTACAGGCAAGACGAAGAGCAGCGGAGGAGGCACAGGAGGCACAGGAGTCACAGGGATCCTGTTCAGCACACCCTGGATCGACACAAGACTGGAACCCCTGTTCTGCCAGGGAGAAAACACTGTTTTTGACCGTGTCTTCCAGAAGATGGCCTCTGTGTCCCGGGGACAAGGAGAACAAAACGCGGAGATGGACTGGATCAGCCTCAACGGAAACACAAACGACTTCTTCTACTACACACTGTTAAACAAACACCACATATCACAGTACCCCGCTGTCCTGCTCACGTGGCACGACTCCAACAAGACACAGACAATAGACTTCAACAGGCTGTGCACACGCATCCTGCAGAAACACGGCGAGACGGTGCTCCGCGGCAAACTCTCCGCAACAGACGTACACCACATAGAACAAGAACTGGCTCAAATGTTCCAGCACTGTGTTTTACAGACTCCCTCTGGACAGGCCAACTGTTCCTGGTTCTTCGAGTAGTCCCAGGACCATGACCACCAGGACTATCATGACTTAAGACTACTACAGATACCCGTCCGTGTATATACACAGTATACACCGTCTCCTCTACCCGGTATCCGTGTAAATACTCCTGTCTACACTCCTGTGTAAGGAATGTACAGAGACTCTTTCTTTATACCTACTCTCATTGTGTGTGTGTATTAGTAATCCCATCACTCCGAATAATTCATAATTCATAATTCATTTATTGTACATATATAACAAATTGTTGCTGTTCTTACATACATAAATATAAATGGGGTGATTTTTTTTTATATTTTATGTTTGTATAGAGACAGAGATGAGAGGTTTGTCTACAGTATATTCTAAGAATATATATATACATAAAATAATATTTAAACGGATATTAGAAATATAAAGAAAAAGACAAAAAAAAAAAAAATATATATTGAGTGATTTATTTTTTATGTGCATCTATATGTATGTACAAATAGACAAACACGTAGACAATACGAAGTAACAGTTTTGTAGAATATCATTTTTTTAATATCCGCGTGTTTATTATAATTATTATTGTTAAAAATGTATGGGAAGAAAGAGAGAGAGAGACTAGTACTACTACTCTTAGTTGTAGTAGTAATAGCAAAAAAAAAAAAGTGTGAGTGTCTAATCATTAATTTGGTATTAATAATCAAAGTAAGTAGTAATGTTGGGGACAAAATTTAATAGTAAGAATAGTAAGAACAAGAATTATCCGGGGAGGTTTAAAAGACAGGCAGACAGGGACAAATGTTGAGGGACTTACAAAGAGGTGTAGTGGTTCGGCACGGGAGTGAACAAAAAAAAGAACTAAATAATAGTAATAATAATAATAGTAATAAACAAGAGTTGAAAAGAGCACAAATGCGTTTTGGAAAGTGATTTGTGATAATTTTTGATTGTATTAAATGCAAGATGAGCGGTTTTTTTCCCCTCTTTCTCTCTTTCTCTCTCTCTCTCTCTCTTCTATTATGTTGATTGGTACCTGAGGATGGACACTTAGGGATATAAGCATCTCAATGATGTGCATGTGTGTGTATGGTCCGGTGCGAGGTTTTTTTTTAATGGTTTATGGTTGAGACAATGGACAAACTGTTTGTTGATTTGAACGGAAGGAGTAGAGAGGTTACGAGAGAGATATATATATATAAGGAGCAAGGTTTTCGGTTAGTTTAGTCGGAGACTCGTAAGGGACTTGTCTTTATACTAGCCAGTTTATATAGATAGTAGACATTATATAAGAAGTCAAAAAAAGACAGCACGACAACTAGTCAAGAAAAAAAAAACAAGATGTACAGCAGTTCCAAGATGTCACTGACAGAAAAATATATGATGGCTGATAGAGTCAGAACAAAATTGTTCAGTTGTGTAGACAAAGATACCAATGGGGTGGATATCGCCGAGCACGTGTATCCGGAGACAAACAGAAAAAACAAGAAGAGCAAGAAACACGGCGGGTCGCGTGACTTGAATTTGAGAGTGCTGGTGGGCCACGCGATGGTGTTGGACCGGTTGATGGAGGATATCAGTGAGTGCAGTATGAGAGAGAGATCTCAGAATAGTTCTAGCGAGAAAAAAGAGGAGGTGTGTAGTGATAGTGGGAGTGACGAGGAGTACGACGACGAGAAAAAGTACCTGTACGGCGATGAAGAGGAGGAGATGCAGCCGCTGCAGAAGGTGTACTCGCACGACGGCGGGGTTTTCTACACACACGGGAACGGGTCTGTGATACTGGACTCGCAGGGCGTGGCGGTCGAGGAGAAGGCGTGCTACAGCGATGACGACGAGGATGATGACTACTACAGTGACAGTGACAGTGACAGTGACAGTGATGACGACACAGCTGTGTATGTGCTGAGAGGCAGAAGTGCTGGGATACCTGGTAGCACAAGTACAGTGGCGTGCTACTCCCACACTGGTAGTTCTGTGGATATACACTCTATCTCTCCGATATGTGTCTGAGATAAGACTGCTCTTTCCTTTAGGTAAAGGAACCCTATAATGATTTAACGACCCCCCTTATGTACTCTCTCAAATAGCTAGGTGTTTTAGAGTTCTTTAGTTATATACATATACGATATACATACACGATATACATATACAATATACTTTTACGATATACTTTTACGATATACTTTTACGATATAAATATATACATTACTATACAGGAAGACAGAGAGTTGGTATAGACGTGGATGGAGCTTACTAGGAACACGTGGTCACGTGCCTGCATGGTGTTATTTTTTTAAGAAAAAACCATTACCCGAACATTGATTACACAGTTTTTCATCTTTAAGAACTCAAAGTTTTTTTTTTTCTTCTTCGTTTTTTTTTATTCTTCTTGTGTTGTGAGTTCACGCTCAGGCTAGTGGGCCTGGTAACATAGTGATGGTAGATGTGGGAATTTAAGGTGGCAAATGTATATTGACCTACTGTGTGGCTAGTTTGATTTAAACAAGTCTAATTCTATTAAATTATTTTTAATAATAAAGAAAAAAAGAGATAAAGGACAAATCTCACATAAAACAACAAAAACACCAAAGATGGAGCCTATTCAACACAACTTCAACCCATACTCAGACAACGGGGGTACTATCTTGGGTATTGCCGGTGAGGACTTTGCCGTCTTGGCCGGGGACACCAGAAACACAGTCGACTACTCGATCAACTCCAGGTACGAGTCCAAGGTCTTTGACGTCGGTGACAACATCTTGATGAGTGCCAATGGGTTCTCTGCCGACGGGGACGCGTTGGTGAAGAAGTTCAAAAACAGTCTGAAGTGGTACCACTTCAACCACACAAGCTCCATATCCTCCATATCGGCCACGGAAAGAGACCACAAGATGAGCATGAAGAGTGCTGCCAGAAACATACAGCACCTCTTGTACGGGAAAAGATTCTTCCCGTACTACGTGCATACCATCATTGCTGGGTTGGACGAGGACGGCAAGGGGAGTGTGTTTTCCTTTGATCCAGTCGGGTCCTACGAGAGAGAGCAGTGCAGGGCCGGTGGGGCCGCTGCGTCGTTGATGATGCCGTTCTTGGACAACCAGGTCAACTTCAAAAACCAGTACGAGCCAGACTCAAACGGGACCGTGAGAAGACCGTTGAAATACTTAAGCATCGAAGAGGTGGTCCAATTGGTCAGAGACGCCTTCACCAGTGTCACAGAAAGACACATCTCCGTTGGTGACGGTTTGGAAATCATGATTGTCACCAAAGACGGCATCAGAAAGGAGTACTACCCATTGAAAAAAGATTAAGACAAAAAAAAAGAGTCTGCTCACTTCATTCCTACTTTTATATTTACATATCAACAAGTATACATACACACTATCTGTAAAACAACAAATAATATAATCATAAAAAAAAGAGAGAATCAGATTTTATACACACATACGTACTTAGTTACACATACGTACTTAGTTACACATACGTACTTGGTTACAAATACACACTCAGTTACACAGACACCTATCTATACACAGAGAAAGATCAATGAGGCAACTGGAAATCTTGACCATTCAACACTCTCTTGTAATAAATATAGAAGAAATCAGAGTATAGCAAAGTTTGAAGGATCCCTGCGAAAAAACTGATTTTTTCAAATCTCTCCTCCATGTAGAATCTCCAAACCCAATTTGGAATATATAACAATCTGTAAAGACCTAGAAAGAAAATGTAGTGTGTGGTCAAAGTAGCCGCTTTTTTAGCCTTGCTCAACATGAACAACTGAGGTAATATACAAACACTTTCCAACCAGATAGAGAAACTCCACATGATTTGGAAAAAAGTAAACTTGTAGTTGACCAACAATGCAAACACAAAGGTCCCTCCCAACAAGTACTTGATCGGGAAGGTGTCTCTCTGGATCATGTCGTTGTATGCAATAGGGTTTTTGATCTTGCAGTTCTGGATCAAAACAATAGTGTAGATAGAAGTCCCAATGAAAACCAGTTTGAAAATAGTCGTGTAGAGAGAAACAAAATGCAGAGCCAACAAGTCCAGGTATCTGGTGCAGTAGACCAACGCGTAGCAGAACTGTGTTTTCAAAGAAACACCATCCACGTTCTGGGTGGTCTTGACTGTGTTGATCAAAATCAATATGCTCGCCAAATGTGAAAAATCACCTAGAATTCTAAATATATTCAACATCGCTTTGTTTATGGAGTTGCCCTGTTTTCCGTTTGAAATGAGCCTTTTTTATGTTATTTCGTTTACTGTCTAGACTCTCTATTACTCTAAACTATCCAAGGATTAAACAAAAAAAGAACAAATTCAACCAAAGGTCAATGGATTTATCGAATAATTGAGAATTAAATATTTAGATGGCCCTGTGTGTGGGAAATACTCACTGATAAAAAAAAAAAAAAAACGAACCTTAACTTGTAGTAAACATTATTTACTAAAAATTTAAATAAATAAAAAAAAAAACAACAAGAATTTTATAAAAGGACTTCATAACGACGCAACAAAAATAACTGTAAGAAACAAACTGTTAGTTACCCAGCTATGTAAATCATTTGGTCACGTGAAATATTTGTTTTCACAACCCGGGTAACAAAATTAAAATTAAATCTGTGCAGACCTGGCACTGAAACAGGTTTAGGACATTGTTAAAACATACTGACACTATGAAACAAGAAGATTAAATAGTAGTTGATACAAGCCAGAACAAGCACTAATTATATATATATATATAGAGATAAATTAAGATATAGTATATACAATACAAGTTTTGTCTCTCTACTCCAAGGTTTTGACTTTTGTGAGATGAACATGTGATGTATGTGTGAGTATGAAGTATTAAGACAACAGTGATCAACAGTAGACAATCAAAGAACACTAGCATGTACTTGAAGAACATCCAACAGTTGGTACTAATATTAGTCTTTATATCAACATGCTACGGTCAAAAAAATAATTTATTATCTTTAGGAACAAAGGAGATTGATGTTGTTGACAAAGGTCTTTTGTCAAACAGTCTGTCAGATATATCTATCAATGAGTTTAATGACATTTGCATGTTCAATGCTGTCCAAAACTTTATTGAATTCTGTTTATTAAATGGTTTTGAGCAAATTACTTATGAAATGAAAATGAAAACAACAATAAATATATGTTTGTGCGAGTTTGCTCAAGTAGACACTCCCAATGACCATTCTAGTGGGATATCTGATGTGCTGGAGTATTGCTCCCCGACTGCTTTGGCTAATGATTCCGGATTGATGCAGTGTATTCACAAGTTCAAGCTGTTTCCGCAAACTTGGATGACTTATACAACTGTTTTTAACAAACTACCATCAATATGCACTGACTACTCCAAGCCGTTTGAAAGACTACAAATGATGAGTTTTTTAAATAATCTAAAATCTGAAATGCAAGATTCTTTGAAAGCTGAAAACATAGATACTAGGAACAAGATACTTGAAGAGCTTGCACAACAAAAAAAGTTTATGTTTGACAAAATTGATAATCTAGCAAAAGAGCTCCATGATAAAAACACCCAGTATTGGAACAAATTTCATGCCAAAAATAAAGTTTTTGAAAAAAAACTAATTGTAAATCAAAAAATCATTAAAACAAGCTTAGATGCACACAACAAAATGATTCAAAAAGACGTATTGCAATTAAAGTCAAATTTTCAACAAAAAGTTGCTTTTTTGGAGGCAAATTTATTGAATTTGACCACACTGACTAGTAAAAACAATGAATACATCAATACGGTAAAACATTGGGCAACTTTACTCCACATTGCTTGGAACTATACAAACCAATACTATTATTATGTGCCCTTGGGACTTTTATTTTTTTGGTGGTTTCAAAAAACATTGTTAGTTTCCATCATCATATCCACTATATCATACTCAAGATTTCAAATTCCAATAGATATGATTATATTGATTAATTTGTTAATCTACAGTGCATCTTTCATATCCAAAATACGACAATATTGTAAAATAACAACAATTTTCAATGTTTTGTCTCTTTCGTATGGATTACTTTTAGTTCAAGAAACTTATTCATACACGATGGGCTATTATTGCATTTGCTTTATCTTATATCAAAAGTATAATCTAGCAACAAACACAAAAATATCCTTCCTTGTGTCAATATTACTTCTAATATCCATAACAATCGTCTTATCATTATTGTTTTATAAAGTTATTTAAGAAAACACACACACTAAAGATCATTGTGACAGAGAAAAATATACTTCTCAATATTTACATACGTCAATTGATGAACTTGAATAGACATACCCTGAACACTCAAACCAATAAAATATCAAACATGTGATTTCTTGTTCATGGCGCCAATCTGACAATTTCCCAAGAAGAGTTTTCATCTTCTCTTCTGTAAGAGATTCTGTCGTGTAGTCTGCTTGCTCTACCTTGCCAAAATTCAATTTCTAAAGGAATGACCCTGATACCACCCCAGTAGTCAGGACATGGAATGTCCTCCACGTTTTCAAATCTTTGTTTGTTTTTTTCAACAATACTCTCCAACTTTTCTCTGTTAACAATGGTGTCTGATTGTGGAGAAGACCAAGCACCAATCTTGGATCCTCTTGGTCTGGTGTTGAAGTATCTTTCACTGGTTTCCCTACTCACAAACTCGACTTTCCCTTCAACTCTGACCTGTTTTTGCAGATTCTTCCAAAAGAAAGTCAAACCAGCATATGGGTTACTTTTTATATCACGAGCTTTTTTGGAAGTCCCCCAGTTAGAATAAATACAGAACCCTCTTGGATCTAGTTCTTTGAATAGCAAAACACGGTTAGAGACTCTCCCACTTGGTAGTTCTGCAGTGGCGACGTTGACTGCTTCAGGAATAGATTCGGTCGGGTCGTTACGGGCTTCATCAAACCATTGAGTAAACAATTTGATAGGATCGTCTTTAGGACAATTGGATTCTTCTAGTTTGAACTTATCATATTGGTATGTTTTTGGTGCAAAAATAATTGGGGTTTCAGTTTCTTGAGTTTTTGGAATTGATTCAGAAGACATAGCTATTGTTCTTATACTTGTGATTGCAAATATATTGATTGTTTTAGTTTTTGCTGTGGGCTTTAGAAACTTAGTACAAAAACTCATAATACTACTTTCAAACAATATTCGAACAAGCTCTATCAAGTTCGGGTCCCCTTATATTACTTTATATATAACTGAGAAATTGTACTTTAAAATTTTCCAACTGTGTGTTTTTTTTTTTTTTTTATTCTTCGTTCAAGATTCCACAAGATTTTTCAGTAAACCTCGAAGAAGCTAAGACACACAGTGATGATGTCTTGGTCACATGCATCACTCAATGTAAGTACTGATTATGCAGTCAATGATTGGTGATGACTCATGGAGTCAATTAAATAAATTAAATATTTATAAAAGTTAGAAAGGTGATAACTTGAGACCAAAACACATGAAAAGAAATATTATATTCTAGTCTCTTTAAATAAAAATAATAAAAAAAAAAATAGTTAAGGAACGTCCAAAAATTTGTGAATACATGATACGATTGGCGAAAGAAAAACACAGTAGGTGAAAGATATTGTACCCTGTCAAGTTTTAGCTGAGACAATCCTCTGCCAGAATATGATATAAACAGTACACCTAGATCAAGAATCTTGCTCGCAACGCTCCTCACGTAAACTACTAAAGAATCCGGAACATCTTTCTCCTGTAATACATGTCATTTCCCTATGAAACCTAACAAAACGTCAAAAATAACATGTACAAATTGACACAAATCCCAGTAAAATGCACATCATACAAGTTAAAAAGAAGTAGTTTCACCGTAAAACAACCAGAAACATTAAGAATTGATATCAATTTCTAAACCATAGAACAGACACATCAGAGAAAAATAAATAATATACCACTATTAGAAATAGAAATACTGTTGAACAAAAGTAAATGGATTTTCTTTATAATGTCAGGTTTTCAGGATTGATTTTGTTTTATTAAAACTACTTGTAAACAGTTCCAAAAAAAACACAAAACTTCTTGAGTTTACCAGTTGTGAAAATGAGTGTTAGACATATAAACTTTTGTCAGGAACATTTGTGTACAAAATATCGTAAAGAGAAGTATGAACAGAGAGAAAAAAAAACCCTTAAAAGTGCTTCTCTACGTAGTGTAAGCGATACACCCAGCAAGGTATATGAAACCAAACATATCACGTATGTCTCAAAAACACTCTTATTTAAAGCTTTGGAAACAACTCTCTAACTTAGTATTCAACAGCCTGGTTTTTTAGCAACAAAAACTATAACAATATTAATATTATTACAGGGATAAAGCCACCAATTGCTCCAATAAAGAAATCTATCCACTAAAAAGAAAATTGAAAATCAATTATCAAGCCCTATCCCAAATCAATCCTTCAATAAAAAAACTTTAAAAGAAAATTAAAAAACCAAAAGGCATAATAGAAAACCAAGTCAAACAATCGCTCCAAAACTTTTGATTAAAAGTATACTTATAGACAAACATTTTTAGTACCAGATACCTTGTTGCTTCATACCCTTTACCAATATATAACAAAAGCTGCTACAGTATCAATATAAGAAGCTTGTTTGTTTTCGAAATAAACATTCATCTTTGATAAGTAGCAAATTCCATTTCAAAAATTCACAAAAATTGTATAAACTCGAGTATTCACCTGCCCAGTATACACAGGAAGTTCCATGTTTTCAAAGATTTGAATAAAAAATAGCCCAACCAAGTAAAATATCAAATGCAGATACCAATTCGTAGCATTTATACTATTTAAAACCAAAAAATAAACAAAGATATACAATCAAAAATAAATTTGTACTCAAGCAAACAAAAGTTATTCAAAAAGAAACTCATCTGAACAGAAAAAATCTTCCAATCTGTCCTATTTCAATTGCACATTAAAATCAGATTTTAACAGAAGACCATTTTTTTAGTCGAGAACAATTCAGAATGGCAATTAAGTGCGAATATCAATAGTATGCGGTTCTTCTGTAAACCTATTCCTTGTTCCCAGCAACGAACTAAGTTCAATCCGAAAAAAATAGGAAGATGTATTTACTCGATTTTCTATTTGTCAATAAATCATCTATGAGAATCATGTTTTCTTGAGTGCAAATGTCTCTTTGAAATAAAATTTTTCTTTTCCAATATATTAATATACTGTTTGAAAAGACTTTGAACTTTGAATGTAAATAGTAAGAACACACATTTTGATAGAAACAAAACGATCATATTACTATGGTTTTAGTAATTTTGCATATCCCTATTATGTGTGTTTGAAGGCAAACCTAGAAATCATATGCAAATAATAAATTTGCTCCCGCATACCTGCATGGAGCCACAATCCCAATAAGGGTTTAACAACATTTGCTCTAAAAGCTAAACCCATATATATGCATAAAGATCACTTTGCAGTTTTCAAACAATAACGAGTCTAGCTTATAAAAAAAAAGATTGCAAAAAACTCCCCATTGATTTGTGCTTGAATGAATGTTTTAAGTAAATTGTTGACGCTAGTTGATAATTAAGAAAAACAAACGCAACATTTCACAATTAAAACAAATATTTTATATGTGTGGGTGAATAGTAAGGTCCTATGTAGCAATTCGTATTACAAATATGTCATAGGGATGCCTTGGATGTCGCCCCTTTTTTGTTTTTTTTGAATATATTATATTATCAAAACAAAAAGGAGCAAACTCTTTTGTTCATCAGGTATGCCTATCTCAGTTGTAAATGAAATTTTCAGCGTGCATCTGTCCAAAACTGAATGAAAAAAGAATAAAAATTTCAACATGCTCTAAGGTGAATTCTTCTAACATTATTTGTTGCTTTATATCCAGATTTTGTGTTGATTATTTAGCTCTTTTTATCACATCAATTATTCATTGTAATAAGTAAATCTTTGCTCATCTGTCAAGATATTCAAGGAAAGATTATTTTTCTGCTGTGAAAACCCTCATGAAGGTTTTTCGCGTCTCAAAAGGAACCACCACCACAGAGTTCTAAACCGCCAAAAGATTTTTCACCCCGGGTAACACAACTCTAACAGAATGCACGTGACTACTTGGAAAACCTTTTTGAGTAGGAATGGCGGCTATTTAATTTTGATAAGGACATGAACTTTTTAGCAAGAAGAGCACATATTGCCACTTTCTAGCTCTTATGTGACAGTACTTTAAGAATGCATATTCAAGCAATAAAAAAACACAAACCAAGTTATAATATACGTCATATATAGATATAAACATAGAAATAGGGAGAAAACACAGAATATGAAGTCGACAAGCACTACAGCCACTGAGTTCACATACGCAAACCCACAATCAGGTTTTAGTCAAAGATCTTTGACAGTTCAGGATACCAAAATAACATCATCAAGTATAAACACGGTGGTAAACAGAAGATTCAACAAAAGAGTATATACAGTGGACGGAGACTTGGGCGTATTGCCAACGATACTAACTAAACAAAGCTTCCGTATGATGGACTCTTCCACTCCAACCTATAATCTCCAAAAGTCAACAATTCCAAAAAATTTCATATCGGATATAAATAGTGGTAACGGTAAGTCACCCCCAGGGTCACATACAAATAATAGACCAATCACACCATTTTTAGACACATCTACACCAATCGCTCTATTTACTGAAAATATGCAACAACTTGATAGTGAAATCAACAATGAAACAATGATTGGTATGCATGCTGATTCAAAAACATATTTTTCTAGTTCAAAAAGTGTTGAGAGCACAAGAACGCGGTCGTTAAAAATTCATAAAGACTTGAGAGCAGTAATAGAGCATGCACATAAACCACAGGCAAGCCACAATAAGGTATATCGTTCTTATACACGTAGTATGGCTAATGGAACTGCAGCAACGTTTTCTTACTCAAAAATCAGAGCTGGCCTATCTAAAAAAATGAACATCCCTTCTTTACATCCAAACATTAAACGGCCATAGTTCTATTCTGCAACCCTCTTGTTTGGATATACCCTCTTTTAAGGCGATTTTTTTTTCATTATGTATTTTCGTGTCTTTACACAGTAAAAACACCATGTGTACATGTATAACCTATTAGTTATTTTTCAAGTCTTCACTTTGTAAATTGTCGTTCTCCTCTTGCAAGTATGCTGCTTTGTCATCTTGTAGCCCCCTGTAGAATAGTTCCCAAAGTTTAGACACATTTTCAAAGTCTTTCCCGATTTCATTCGTGTTTTCCAAGTACACG
>JAJMDI010000163.1:50885-72069 GCA_030573535.1 Hanseniaspora occidentalis var. citrica
AAAAAAAAAAAAAAAAAAAAAAAAAAAAAAACGTTACAATAAATATCATTTGTTGAAAACCAGTTGGATTAACAAATTACTATTCCAGACTCGAGAATCGTCAAATCATAAGAAAGAAGATTTTCATTTAATACATCAAATATATACAAAAACCAAGACCAAACGTCCCACTAGGTCTCTGAAACAGTAGGTCCTCAGTGCTCATGGGTCTTGCTTTTTTTTTGCTCATAAAACAAGAACAATGAAGCGCATGGATTTCCCTTGAACTTACTTTCACTCACAATGTCATACACACACACACACGCGTTCTTTTAGCCCGCGCCGTATTCAATTACTGTTTCTTTCCGAGGAATGCCTGGGCAGTGGAGAACAAAGTTCAAGGGCACACCAGATCAATAACGGAAGGATATAAAGCTCTGTTTTTTAAGAACACATCAGTCTTATCAATCACTAAACTTGCCTTTCTACAACACCTTGTCTTTGTTAATTAATACTGTTTATAAATTACACATTTATCAAAAAGTACTTACCTAGATCTATATATCCTGTTTTTTGTTTATTTGTTTATAAGAGAGTAATTACGAAGAGTCGACAAAGAGATTTCACATTTTTGCTTAACTGGACTCATCGTTATTCTCAAACGGAGGCTCGATGTTGAAAATCAACTCGTATTTCATCCATTTTTTTCTTAGTTGGGAGTCTTCATCGTTAAACTCAGACTCCTCTTCATGTTCCAAGTTGTCCAACCAGTCCCATCTTTCTGAGAATTTCTCCTTATTAGATTCCAAAAACTCAATCAAGTCCTCTTGGTTGTAAATCAAGTCTGCGTTCTTTGTCAAATAGTTCCAAATAGCTTTCAAGTAGAATTTCAAAGACTTCAAACCTTTGGTGAAACCCTTGTCTTCCCACTGGATTGGAGTTTTTGGTGGACATTCCATAGAGGAAGTCTTTGTAGCAAAGTCTTGCTTGATCAAGCACTGTGCAAAATCGATCAAGTAGATTTTGCATGCGGAAAGCTCTTCCTTACCGTCGTACATGAACAACAAACTTGCTCCGTATAGCCTGTAGCCTTTCAAAAACCTGATGTCTTCCAATAGATTGTCCAAGTTTTCAATCAGGTTTGGAATTTTGAAAAGAATGGAATTCAAGGATTCCATGTTGTACAAGAATCTCGAAAGAACCCTCGCAAACTGCCAGCCTATTTTGATTCTTCTTCCAAAGTATTTGTCCTTCTTCATATATGTTTTCGTAGTAGGATTCCAAATTTTTAGCCCACAGACTCTACAGCCCAGTCTTCTTGAAGTTGTTTTCAAACATTTCAAACTTTGTGATTTTTGTTTTCTTTCCTTTGCCATCACACCATACTGTCTTGTCCCCATTTTCAAGTCTAAAACACATGGGTTCTCCATGTTTCTTGTCAAATCTTCCAAAAGAATGAACTGAGACACAATAGTGTAATCTTCGTGCCCAGGTCTCAAAGGAGACCCACTGACAAAACGTTTAGCAGAATCCATTTGAAATACCGCACCACACTCTGGAGTTTCTTCGTTACTATCATTGTCGCCGTAGAATGTTTCTTGTTTGTAAGGCTCCAGATGTTTCGGTTGTGGATGGGTCATACAGATGTCTTTATGATTTGAGGTATCCGACTCAGGTGAAAAAACATCTTCTTGACTCTTGTTGGAGAAAACAGATGTCGATGAGTTGTTAGGCGGAGTCATTGGTGTAACGATAATGCTGTTAGTGGTTTCAAGAGTCCCAGATGTATCGGCTTCATTTATGGAAAGTTTTCTATCGGTAAAATTTTCATTTGAATGAGTTGTTGATAACCGCCTCATGTTATAATTCGAAGTGTCACTGCGTCTTCTCCTTCTGACATGTGAGGTTGAAACACAACGGCCACTGCATGAACCGTTTTGAGAAAATGAACAACTTCCCTGGGAATGATGCTTGAACGGAGCAAAGACTTCTTTAATAACCTGTTCTTGTAACTTTGTGTTGATCATTGTAGTTTGGGCATGCTCATCTAAATTACCTTGAGATTGGGTATGATGTAGATATGGCAGCTCATCTGTGTTTGATGAAAAAACATTTAGAGAGTGAGTGCTTAATGCACTGGACGAGAAAACATTCAAATTGCTGCTCATACTTGATCTTCTGTTGACAATGGGTCTGCCGTCAGCAATCCAATCATTGCTGCCTCTGCCATTTCTATCACTTATCACACTAGTCCCATTGTTAAAATCACTTTTGGTGCTGTTATTAATATAGTTAATGTTAACACCTGAAGAACTATTCGAACTAAAAGGATTGGAACTAGTGGAGATCTTGTTCAATAGAGAACTAGAAAACAAATGCATGTTGTCATCCATCAACACTTCATTGATAGTGTCACTATTGCATCTGCTCTTTTTCTTGAACATAACGTTGTTATTAATTTGAGAATCTTCTACATCACTTTTGGTTTCATCAATACTCTTTTTATGTTTTTTAGGAGAATCTCCTGGATGGTACATGATGTCATCGTCTGTATTAGTATTAGTATTAGTACTAGTACTAGTAACTTTGGTCTTATTCTTAGGAGCCTCGCATTCACCGACAGCCTCCATGTACTCTTTCAAAGTATTGAAGTGTTGTCTAACATTCAAGACTCCAATATACTTTGGCATGTATTGTAGAATGTTTTTAGTTGTTTTGTTACCACTTGTAGCATACAACTGCTCCAAGTTTTCATACCACTTGTTTTCGTTGTTTACCAATGTTTTGCAAACTGCTCTTTCACTGAATTTGAAAATCTCTGTGTGCCCACCAACTTTATTTTTAAAAGGTTCTAGTTCCACAGCCAACGGATACTCGTAAACGTCGTTTTGTTCATCTCCTTGTTCCTCAAATTCCTTTTCTTCTTGTTCAGGTTGATTATCTTTAGTAGCCTGTTTTATTTGTTTATCTTCTTTAACAACTTCTCCATTGTCTTCGTCGTCCTCGTCATCGTCAACTATAGCTTCTTCATCAATCAACAATGTGTTGTTGTTCTTACTAATGTCTCTACCACTTTCAACATCATTATCATTTTTGTCATTAATCTTGTTTCGCACAATGTCATTCAAAGACTTCATAGATTGAGCCAGATTATCAACTTTTTCTATACTTTCCACTTGTTCGACACTACTAACATTCTCAATGTCTCCCATACCACTCATGACTGTATTGTGAGGATAATAAGTTGCAGAACTCACTCTTTTTATATGACTCAAATCGTTGGCTAACTTGCTCTTAACATCTGATTTATCATGTACTTTTTCTTTCAAAGGTGGATTCATTCTATTTTGATTCTTTGTCATATCATAATTATTAAAATCAACTGTTTTCTCCGTTGAAGAAACAGGTGTTTGACTAAATTTCCCAGAGCCATCCAAATCATCATTGTTTTCAACATGATCATCCTCATCATCCTCATCACTCCTTTTCTTGCTCTGAGATATCTGTTTAACACGCTTAACATCTCTTTCCTTGGAAGATAAACTTGAATCACTAACACTGGAATGATCCTTATTGTGGAAAATCCTCAAAGAAACACTTCCCTTTCTACCATACAACTTCTTCTGAGTATCCTTATCCGTATCCTTATCCCTCGTATTACTATGTGTATTATTGGGAAGAAGAGAAGTGCAATTTTCAAAATCAGCAATAGACTTTGATCTATACTTGGATGTTGTTGTGTCTTTTGTTATTTTCACAGTATGATCCCGTATATTCAACATGTGAATCTCATTGAACATATTCTTTAATTTTCTTGAACCCTGTGAGATATCTTGTATATCTTGTGTATTTGTATCTTTATCGTAATATTTGGACATTATATCTAATTACTACTCTTTCTCTTAATTTCCCAGTCTTCCCAGTTTCAGTAAGTGTATAAATGTATAACTGTTGTTTTTGTATTAATATCTCTTTAAAAAGTATCTATCTCTTTTTAAAAAAAATGTGTCTTTAAAATTTTAAAATATTGCAATAAAAAAATAATTAAACACGTGGAAAATTATAAGGTCTGACTATCGACACTATTAACACTACTAATGATAATAAGATGTAGTGTAATATTTTGAAAAGTAAATATAAGAAGAAAACAAGCTCTGTTTCTATATTTATTATTGTTTATATTACCGTTATTGTAGTAGTAGTAGTAGTAGTAGTAGTAGTAGTAGTAGTAGTAGTAGTAGTAGTAGAAAGAGTGGAATAGATATGTTATATATTGTATAGTGGGTATATAATATTCTCTATCTGTCTCTTGTCTTTCTTATCGACCTTTCTTCCTATAATTTTTTTGTTTTTTTTATTTATTATTCTTATGTCTTATCAATTCACAGATATATAGGTAGACTATAACACATGTCATCAACACATTAAAGTTATCAAGACGTTACATGGTAAAACGTATAAATTTGACATCAATAATATATTACAACCAATAGTTCTATTGAAATGGTGAATATACTTCACTATTAACAAAGTAAACAAAAAGAACAACTAAAATAAATATTTAAATAAATATTTTATTTTTTTTATTTAATTACCACGGAATAAACAATACATGGTAGTAATAGGTATTTTTTTTAGTCGTTTCTTTTTTTTTTTTTTTTTATTTGGTTTTTTTATTTTTTTTAATGATTTGTCCTACAACTTTTTAATTCATTTGATAGTCGTGTATACTTAGTAGTAAGTTCTTACTCTTTGTGTTTTCATTATCTCAACAAGTAAAATAAAATGAAAAATAAAAAAATTGTTAACAACAAAGAAGGGAAAGGTACCATAAAAAATAACAGTCACCTTACATTTACTAGATAATTAATTTAATTACTTGTTCTACATATGACGTGTGTTTTGTTAAAAGATGACATTTACAAAATACTTTTGATATTGTCAAAACACACATTACCCGCATTTATGGTAAAAATAAGTACATCTACACATTTTTTTTTTCAAGAACGACGCACATCACGCGACTTTAAATTATCATTCAAGTTAAAAAAACTGTTACCCAGACATAAACGTAAAAAAATACCTTTTAATGTCACCCATACACCGGTGTGGTGCTTTTGTTTTTTTTTTTTAAAAGAAAGAACCAATCAAATTGAATTATCCTATGTTCTACGTAGTATTCTATTACCCAGTAATAAATTAGTTAAGAGAGTGAAACTAAAAAAATTTTTTTTTTTTTTTTTCAATTTTTTTTCATTCTCACTCACTCTCTCTCTCTCTCTCTCTCTCTCTCTGTTGGTTCAGCAAAAAAAATATTATAGGTTTGTTTTTTTTTTTAAGTTTGTTAATGGAATGAAAAAATGTTCAACAAATTTTGAATTACTATTAGGATCACCTTCTCTTTGGAAGGAAATGTATTCAAATTTATAGTCGACTATTAGTGATGTTAATACTAATAGGCCACTAATTAAGGTCATTATTTTTTAAGGAATAAGTGTTTAATATTATTTTACAGCTTGCTATTAAGTGCACAGTGGGTCAATTGATATTTGCACTTTCTTAATAGTTTACTTGTAAGTGTTAGCACGATGTAATTGATGTTTTGAATATGACTTGTCTTGTGTCACGTTGTTATGATATTTCAAGATAGTCATGATTTTATATATTACACTTTTGATATTTTTTGGTGTTACTAATATGATTAATGTAAAATAATTTTTCTTAATTTTCAATGTTTTAGTTTGTAATTTTATAATATAAACAACAAAGGAAAAACCAGCCCACCATAACTCAATTCAATAAAACACACATATATCCACAAGCAAGATGTACAGAACTACTTTGAACAGTTGTTTAAAACAACAAAGATCTTATGCTACTTTAAGAGAAATTGAAACTAGATTGAAATCTATTAAAAATATTGAAAAAATCACCAAAACTATGAAAGTTGTTGCTTCTACCAGATTGACCAAAGCTGAAAGAGCCAAAATCACTGCTACTGAATATGTTCAAGCTGACAAAAAATTCAATGAAGTTGCTGAAACTGACAAAGCTGTTTTGGAAACTGAAGAAACCGGTGCTTCTGCTAAACCAACTTCCTTGATTGTTGCCATTACTTCCGATAAAGGTTTGTGTGGTTCCATTCATTCTCAATTGGCCAAAGCTGTTAGAAACAAATTGAATGCTATGGATGCCACCACTTTGGCTTCCACTGAAGTTGTTACTATTGGTGACAAAATCAAAGCTCAATTATCCAGATCTTACCCAGAATCCATCAAATTGGGTTTCAACGGTGTTGGTAAAGCTGCTCCAACTTTCGAAGAATCCTCTTTGATTACTTCTGAAATTTTGAAATACATTCAACAACAATCTGAAGAACATAACAAATCTTACAGCAAAATCGAAATCTACTTCAACAACCCAGTTTCTTCTTTATCTTTCGAACCAACTGGTGCTCCAGTCTACACTGCTGACTTGATCACTGCTTCTCCAAGCTACTCTAAATACGAAATCGACAGTGATTTGGATGTTCCAAGAGATTTATACGAATTCTCCTTGACCAACAAAATCATGGCTGCCATGGGTAACGGTTACGCTGCTGAAGTCAGTGCCAGAAGAAACGCTATGGAAAACGCTTCCAAGAATGCTGGTGACATGATCAACAGATACTCCATCTTATACAACAGAACCAGACAAGCTGTCATTACCAACGAATTGGTTGATATTATTACTGGTGCTTCTTCTTTGGATTAAGCGATGATGTTTTAGAATTATCAATTATCAATTATCAATTATCAATTATTAACTATTAAAAAAAAAAAAATTTAACATGAGAACAAGGAGAGAATAATAAGAAAAAAAGAAATAGAAATTGAATATATCTATTTACATAATTTAAAAATGACCAAAAATGCAAAAAAAAGAGAAAAAGAGGGTGTATTGGATATTGTTTATTCATTGTTTCATGAAACTTACAATGATAAAAAGTGTAATATCCGTGATACATCCTTTTTTGTTTTCTAATAAATTATGTACTTTGGAACTAACGTATTCTTTTCTACAAAAAAAGAAAAAACTTAAAATATGATATAAAAACAACTATATATATATATATTCAAAAATAAAATTTCAAATAGAAAAAAACACAATAGATTTTAAAGATTTGAGATATGTTTTATCCTGAATCTTGTTCTTGTTTTGTCTTGTACTATGTATATGTTTTTAGTTGATTAAGACAGATATGAAACATATACGTTACACTTGATGAAACGTTTATATTCGCGTGTCGCTTGCTGAGAAAGTTTGTAATTTTTTTTCCCCCTCGAAAGTGCTCATTCAATGGTAAAACCACATTAATACACATATTCGAAGTCATAAAGTGTCAAACAAAAGATGAAACAAGACACCAACAGGAGTTTGGACCCTAAAAAGTATATAAAAGACGCTCTGTTTTTGTCTTTCTTGTAATCCTACTGTCTTTGAATAAGTATAGATCAAAACGTAAAACCATACCAAAAACCACACAAAATGCTTCCAATAGGACTAATATGGTCGTGCATGAAAAGAATGCCAAAGGTGTTTGCTATAATGTTTAACCTGATTTCATTCACACTGCTACTTTTCATATTGATTAGCGGGATTTCCAAGTCGCAAGACTCTATATACTTCACTGACCTTAAGTTCAACTCAAAATCCGTTTTGTACCCAATCATATCAGCCAACTTTGAGTCTCAATACAGCATGGGTGCTCTTGCTGACATCTCCATCAAGCCCGCCATGTCTGGGATATGCCTGAGTGGTCTGCCATCAGCACACTTCAACAGCTCAACTCAGTGCTACAAAAGAAGCTACAATCTTAGCCAGATTGTTCCTGACAACATGAAAGACACAGAGCCAAACCTGTACGACATGCTGAATATACAAATATCTGCGTTGGACTCCACGAGCTCAAATGCAACGGTCAATATGCCGTCTGATTTGAACATTTTGAGAATCGCACACGACCAGACAATGCTGATCCATCCAAGTCTGACTATCGTGTCGCTGATTTTCCAAATCGTTTCAATTTTTGTCCTTTTGTTTACAATGATTCCCAAAGGTTTCGATGTCTCTTTTGCAAATTCGGCGTATGCATTGTATGCGACCATTGGCGTCACGTTTCTGTCGTGCTGTATCAACGGGTTCAACGGGATGCTGATCCAGGCCAACGTAGACACAGTCAAGACACTGGTTCCGTTGAGCTCGCTTCACATACTGACAGTGACCACAGGAACTAAATTGCTACAGATGGTCTGGGCCAGTTTTGCAATGCACATTGTGCAATTGCTTTTATTGGGCTATGCATGTTACAGATTTTTGCAAAACCTGGACGACGAAGAAAACAGTAAGACAAACAAAAGTTTCGATGAGGAAAAAAGCACAAAAAGTAAAACAAAAGATTTAGAATCTTCTGTATTCTCTTCTTCAAGAAATAACTCAACCAAAAGCAATAGAAAGTACCAACACAACAAAAATCACGAACTGTACTCCTACGAGTCTGATGATTCTAGAAGTACTTACTTCTGAGATGTGAGACTTCGAGAACTTAAAGCTTATGTAAATTTGTATTTTTCCTGAACATTGTTTAACATTCTTATTTAAAATTAATTGCTCAGTCTTGCTATATTGTTTGTTATAATTACAGATTTAAAGGCTACTTACGCTCAAAAAGCATTTAATCAATTAAAATTAAACGACGCTTCGTTTAGGAGATTTGCGATTTTTCAACAAAGCGTTTTGATCACATGACCAATGAAACCTTTTTTTGAAGAAAGATCGTCTGTTTTTGTTCTCCTTAGCGTGTGTGTTTGAATACACACCTTGCTTTTATAAACTCGTGGCTCATCTTCTTACAATGTAACTCCACTCTTGAACATATTCAATATTAACAATTGAAATAAACTAGAAGAAAAAATTACCAAACATCATAGTTCATCACTTTTCTCACAAAAAATTTGCCCTCTTTCCCCCTCTTCTAATTTGAAAAACCAAAATGTCTGACGACCACGACTTTGTTGTGATTAGTTTCATATTAAACCTACTGAAACTAATACTAGGAGCGATAAAGTATTCATTTGTGTCAATCTACAATTTAACATTCATTCAAAAGCTTTTGCAAAAGACGCGTTTAGTGGAAGATTTCCATATTGTTCCTTATTTTTTGAAGTCCCTGTTTTGTTACTTCATTTCAGTAAAACAAAAAAAATTCCAATACTGGTATATTTTTGAAGAAAAGGTCAGAAAACAACCTGATAGCCCATGTATCACGTACCCAAGAGCAACTAAAAACAAAGATACATGGAAAACTACCTTCAATGTTGAAAAATATACGTACTTTGAAACTTACAGCATTGTGTTGAGACTGTCACACTACTTTATCGAAGAATTGAATTTTCAACCAGGCGAAACTATTGGGATATACTACATGAACAAGCCAGTCTTCATTTTTATTTGGTTGGCATTATGGAACATTGGTTGTACACCAGCATTTTTAAATTACAACTCCACAGGTGTTCCTTTGAAACACTCTTTAGATATTGCGAATATTAAAAACGTTTTGATTGATCCACAATGTAGTAAAACCTTTGTTATAAACGACATGGAAAGCTATATTTTGTATAACCTTGACGAATTGGATTTGTACAAGGATGTTTTGCTAAATACTGCGTACCAACAGTTTAGACAATCTAATGAGGTTAGATCTCCAATATCAGCCAATGACTACGACCCAGCTTGTTTGATTTACACCAGTGGGACAACAGGTTTACCAAAATCTGCTATTATGTCTTGGAGAAAGGCCACTATTGGCTGTTCACTATTTGGTAGAATCTATCACATGGAAGAAAAAAACTCAATTATTTTTACAGCAATGCCACTTTACCATTCCACAGCAGCTTTGTTAGGTGTATGTGCAGTTATATCTCAAGGTGCATGTGTTGCGATTTCTAACAAATTTAGCGCTTCAACTTTCTGGGAACAAGTTTACCTAACAGAGTCTACTCACGTGCAATACGTAGGGGAAATTTGTAGATATCTATTGAATACCCCACAAACAGAATACGAATTGAAGCATAATGTGAAGATTGCCTACGGTAATGGGTTAAGACCGGATATTTGGATTGAATTCAAAAAAAGATTTCAAATTCCTGTCATCGGTGAATTCTACGCCTCTACAGAAGCACCATTTGCTACGACGTCTTACCAGAACGGTTACGAATTTGGTGTTGGCTCTTGTAGAAATTATGGGCCACTAGTTACATGGTTCTTGAATTTTCAACAGGTTTTGATTAAAGTTGATTCCGAAGATCCAACACAAGTGTATAGAAACGCTAAAGGATTTTGTGAGAAAACTTCTCCAAATGAACCTGGTGAGTTATTAATGAAAATATTTTTTCCAAGAAAACCAGAAACCTCGTTTCAAGGTTATCTAGGAAACAAAAAAGCTACGGAATCCAAGGTTTTAAGAAATGTTTTCAAACAAGGTGATGCATATTATAGAAGTGGGGACTTACTAAGGAGCGACGAACACCAGCTATGGTATTTTGTTGATAGAATGGGTGACACTTTTAGGTGGAAATCAGAAAACGTGAGCTCTACAGAAGTTGAGAACTGTATAATGGATAGCCAACCTTTAGAACAACAATATATCGAAGAGTGTATTGTTTGTGGTATCAAAGTAGGGAATTTGGAAGGAAGATGTGGATTTGCAGTTATGAAGTTGAAAGACGACATTACACCTAAAGATATTTTGGAAAGTCCTGAAGTTTTTTTCAATTCCATTTTAACCAAGTTGAACAAAAATCTGCCAAAGTATGCATTGCCTTTATTCATCAAGATTGTTCACGAGATTGAGCACACAAACAATCATAAAGTTAAAAAGACCGAATACAGAGAGCAAGTTTTACCTCACGGTAAACAAAACAATGAAATATTATACTTTTTGAAGAATTATAAAAGTTACGTTGAGTTGACCGACAAAGAATGGGATGACGTATTAACCAATAAAACCAAATTATAAAACATCAAACCATAAAAATTAAGACGTTTGTATAGACACAGATATATAGATGCATATATTAGTAGTTAGAATATCTTTTTTAGTATCATACTAAAGACCAGTAAGATGATGGCAATTGGTAAGAACAAAATAGTAATGTACTCCCAAATACTGACAGAGCAAGCTGCTTCGACAGAGGTGGTATTGTTTGTCATATTGAAGTTCCCGTACTTGTAATAATAATCCATATAATTATCCTTTTCACGCCAAACTTTAAATAACCAGCTTTTAAACTCGAGTTCGTCGTCGATCGGTATATCAGATATGTTGAAAGATCTAATGTGAATATCAATCAATTTTGGTTGTTTACCTTTCAAAAACAGATCTTTCAATGTGTATATGTCCTGACCGTAGTTGTCTGGAGTTACACCACTGTAACCAATACAAGTGTCATAAACAACAGCACATGATTGTCTCAAATGTTGTAGGATCTCTCTCAAACCAGTTGTGTGAGGAACAAGAACATGCTTAAAGGGCTCGATGTCAATTTTTTCAGCAAATGCTTGAGATTTTTTTCTAGTGTTTGCAGACAAGTTTGTACCCTCTGGAAATAAAATCAAAGAATATGGCCAATGAATGCTGTAATGGTTATCAGTGACACGGTCACCCCAGTTCAAAGCACCATCTAAAGACACGTTTTGAGGGTGGTTCCCATTGATTCTCCCACTACCTAAAGCATCCGCATTCAATTCGGACAATTGATTATGCAAGTTTGTCTTGTCCAGAGCCCACTTTCTGCTCATGAAAATGAAGTTATAGTTTTTCATACCGTAACCCAGAATTGGAATGGATTCCAATGATTTCTTCAACATGATGATGACGTTACCAGCAAGATTGGCAGTGTATGCAAACCACCACAAAAAAACCCAGTCGGTGTAGATCTGATGGTTTGCAATCATGACAGAAGTCTTGGCCAAATTTGAGTGGATTCTTTTTGTCTTTGGGTTCACGCTCAAAGTATTTGGTGCAATGCTGGAGTTTTCAGAGGTAACCCTAATTTTAGATGGCGCAGCAAGTTGAAAAATTGTAAGCAACAACAGAATAAATCTCTTTTTAGTGTTGTTCAACCATTCTTGTTTTTTTGCAAGTTTCCCCCTGAAAATGGCTTTGGCTATGAACTGGGTGGAGGTGATGCTTATTGCCCCAATTAAAAATATTTGAATGGAAAATATGCAAACGCAGAGTTTTTTAAATTTGAAAATAGGTGACATTATTCGAAAAGTTTCCTGTATGCCAGCAGCAGATGCAACTGTTAAGTTAGAAGGGGGTTCTTTTCTTATTGGTTGTGGTTATCAATTTTAGTGTTTT
This sequence comes from Hanseniaspora occidentalis var. citrica, assembly GCA_030573535.1. Lineage (NCBI taxonomy): Eukaryota > Fungi > Ascomycota > Saccharomycetes > Saccharomycodales > Saccharomycodaceae > Hanseniaspora > Hanseniaspora occidentalis. The sequence goes on from JAJMDI010000163.1 coordinate 63,268, forward strand.
TTTGATTCTCAAGAGATTACAAAGCCATTCCTTCTTTAATAATATATATATAAATCAGCAAATTATTTAATATTGCATGCACACTACGAACATTAAAAAAAAAACATTGAACAAAAAATTTAGTAGACGTCTTCTTATCATACGATGCTTAGAAAACCACACAGGACAATTCTGACGTTTACGTGTGTGTTTTTTTGAATGAGATGGCGTAGTTGATCATAATAATAGGGGAAAGATGACAACTTGAAGACAACACTTAAACAAGAAGGCAGGCACATCTATCGATAAAGATTTCACAACTCAAATCATATCATGTAGTAGATAAATGAGCAAGATATTACAATTGTGAAGTTTTATAATTAAACTGTTTAACTTAAAGTTTATATTTTGTCTATGATAGTTGAAAAATATACAACGACAATGTGGTAAGATATTAAACAAAGGGGGAAAGCTATGAGTTGACTTTTCTTTGCAATGCTTCTAAATCAAAAGTTTCTCTCCAGTAATTACTTTTCCATTTTAAAATTAAAAGAGTATTACTTGCAGCAAGAACAATAAAGGCCAACATGGTGAAAGCCCATCCAACACCCATGCCCTCTAACATTTCATCAGTGACAAAGCATGCAATGGCTGCTAAAACCATCCTGATCAAGTTGTTCACAGCAACACCAACAGAGCCAACAGAATCAACTAAATACGACACAGTTGCGCCAATCACCATCATAGATGCAAACCCGAACAAAGCGGTCCCAATCAACGGGAAAACCCAAAAGGTTTTTTTATCAAGACACCAACCAAAAGTTAACAAAGAGATTGGAAACAAAATCACAGCAACCACAAGGTTGTACGAGATTCTGGCTTCAGGTGCTAGGATGCCGTGCTTTTCCTTGTATTTAATCAACAATCTGTCAACCCATTTACCACCATATATCGACGCAATGATATAGGTGATGGAGTTTGGAATATATAGAAACCCAATGTACAACGTTTTAAAATTGTACGGCGGACCAGAATATTCGTGTTCCAAAGTAACATTTACAAAATACAAAATTGCAAATGAAATAGCACTAAAAGTTATGGCCAATGCTACAGGCGGGTATTGCAGATAATACAAAGACTTCATTGGTCTGATACCGTAGTTGTAAAATAACAATTTGTAGTTTTTGTCTTTGAACCTGCCGGTAAATTTTCTGTGATCCAAGTTTTGTTTGATTTCATTTTTTAATGCCTGAAATTTTTCTTTCGCGTGCGGTGTTTGTGATTTTGCTAATGTAGTTTGCCTAGTCAATCTGCTTCTAGCTGTCACAATCTTCGATAACTGTGGCATGATAGGGTCCAGTAATGGCCCAGTCTTTTCATCTTCATCTTCAATACCCCCATGAAAAGAAACCGCATCATCAGCTGCAATTGCAATTGTTGCATTAGTAGTTAATATTCTTTCTACAAGTTCTTCTTCCTCTAGATCTTCATCATCATTTTCATGTCCCAGTTCAATATCAATTCCATTTTCAGTTGAACATGCCGATTTTCTTCTACCCTCTGAAGCGTCATTTGCATTCTCAGTTTTAGTTTCCTTAATTATGTTTTTGATTACTGCTTTTTTGTTAATTGTTCTTAAAGTTTCCGGTAAAAATAGGATCAACGACATTAAATTAAATGCAGCAAATATGACCATAAACCACTGAGACGATCTCCAGCTCCATCTGTTGACCAAAAGAGACCCAACAATTGGACTTAAAAGTGGTGCCATCAAACTACCCAAATAGAAAAATCCAATCTGTGCACCCCTTTCTTCGGGTATAAATAAATCAGCCAACACACCAGCACCCATAGTTTGGGCACTAGACGAGGCAGCGCCGCACAAAACTCTCAAAACAATAAACGCCTCAATACTTTTACAAAGACTGCATCCGATGGAAAACCCAACCAACCCGGTAAAAGAAATGATGTAGACGGTTCTACGGCCATTAAACTCGGAAATAGAACTCCACCATATGGGGAAAATCCCTAAACCTAAAAGATACACACCAATCGATATGTTGACTTTTGATGCCGTGGTGTTAAAATCTTTCTCTAAACTTTGAATGCAGGGGAAAATGATAGATGTACCCATAGGACCAGCAACAGACACAGCTGCGACAACAAAGACCAAAAATCTTTTGATTGGCGCGGGGTATCGTCTAGCATCTTTGTATTGTTGAATAACAAGAAACTGAGACAAAATACCGTTTCTCTTGTTACGAGGAACTACTAGATCACGATTGTCATCGTTCACAGTAGCAGTTCTGGATATTGTTTTAAGAAGAGACATAGGTTTCCCTTCAGCCGGTCTTTTTGATAAAGCAGGATCCGAGCCTTGTTCGCTCTTGGAAGAATCGTGGCGTAGAATAGTCGGTTGATGAATCATTCCTAAAACCGATTCGTCATCGTCAGTGTTTAGTTCACCACGAATAGATGATATCATGCTTTCAGGCACGTCATCTTCCGAGTTTGGAAAGTCTATAGAAAGTGGCATGGTTTCATGTGTTGAAGTTACGTAGATTTTCGGCGATGTTTATTTTGATCTTGTGTGTAATATTGAACTCTTGGTTAAATCACACACACACTCACACTGTTTGTATGATCACTTGTAGTTTTGTTTTTGATAGTTTGCAAATCAAACTGACTTTTCTGATTGTTCTTAATGTATCTTTTATAATAATCGCTGAAAAATGCGGTAAAGATCAAAAAAAAAAAAAATAAAAAAAAACTTGAAAAAAACAGTCCCTGAACCTTATAGTCACTTCTTATCTCTTGTGCCTCTTGTAACTTATTGTTGGTACAATAAACTCAAAGAAATGAACCCAATTTTGTCAATTAATTGGAGAAATTAAGAATTTCATTAAATAAAAATGATATCTTTATTTCAGAATTAAAAGACTCTACAATTTTTTTTGAATTTTGTTCGTCTTTTGAAATTCCGTCGTAATTACATTGGAGAGCAAAATTTTGATCAAACGTACTAATCACACTGATGATGATCCATTCGACTATATGTGTATTGTTACACTCAGTGTAAAACAAATGATACGTGTTTTTGAAAAGAGAAATTTTACAAATTATAGACTCTATACGAACGACAAATGTTTTATATACTTTATATAAAAATATTTCATTTCTTGTAGTAGTTGGTTTGGATCAATGGCATTTTGGCAATTTCAATTGGGTAGAATTTGTTTCTAATTTGTACAAATAGTGGGGTACCCTTTTTGTGCAAGCCCTTTTGGACGTATGCTTGACCAACATTGATGTTGTTTAGGGAAGGAGCTGCACTACCACTGGTAACCACACCGACTTGTTGTTTTTTTTCGGCATCAAAAATTGGGATATCAGTTCTTGCAGCTGGACCTCTACCAGTGTACTTGAACCCGACTCTGACTTTGTCATTGGATTTGTTGTTGATTTGGTCCATGATTTTTTCGTAACCGTTGAACCCACCTTCTGCTCTTCTGGATTTAGAAACAACCCAGTTTAGAGAGGCTTCCACTGGGGTGATTTCGGTGCTTAGTTCGTGACCGTACAAACACATCCCGGCTTCCATTCTCAAACTGTCTCTTGCTGCTAGACCAATGGCTTCACATTCACTGTCGTGTAGCAACATTTGTGCAAACTCAGTGGCGTGTTTGTTGTCAATGGCAATTTCAAACCCATCTTCACCGGTGTACCCGCCTCTAGCGACTTCAACATCAACACCGTTGCTCAATTGGAAAGCAGATCTTTGACCAAAATATAGATTGTCAATTTCAGATAAATGCTCGCTTTTCAACAAGTTTTTGAAAACTTTGTGTGCGGTTGGACCTTGCAAGGCCAACAATGATCTGCCAGTGATTGGTTCCCAAGTAACGTCTTTCAATCCACTGGATTGCAATTGCTCATTGAAGAACTTCACATCTTGGTCAATGCACCCGGCATTGGTAACAATGTAGAATTGGTTGTTGTTTTCTTTAGTAACAATAGTATCGTCAACAATACCACCGGTCTTTGGTAGTAACAAAACAGACAAGGAGCCTTGACCAGAAGGCAATGCTTGGAAATCAGTTGGTGTGATTTTGTGCAAGAAGTTGATTGCATCAGAACCTTTTAATCTACTTTGTAACATATGGGAGACATCGAACAAACCAGCGTGCTCTCTTGTCCAGTGATGGGATTGAATGTGGGTTTGGTTGGAATATAACACAGGCATAGAGTACCCTGCAAAAGGAACCATGGTGGCCCCCAAACTGACATGCAAGTCGTATAGAGCGGTCTTCTTTAATGCAGCGGAAGAATTGTTTCTGATGAAAATTCTAGACATGTCGGGTGTGTGTTTTCTCTTGTGTGGAGTGATCTATTTTGGTCTTTTAAATGACAAGTAACACAGAGTTCAAGAGACTTGAATGTATGCAAATGAAATAATATGATGTTTATATAGAATATAGGTTCGAGATTTGAGTAAAAACTCGGAAGACAGCAGACTGACAGTATCGATGCTGCATCTGTCTTTTGCCAAATATATATATAACTTTTATAAACAGATCATTAAAGAGTTTCCCTTTCCATCTATTGAATGTTATTATTATGAAAAGAGCCAATCGCGAAATTTAATGTCGTAAACTCAACATTGAAACAAAAAAAGCTGCATGGTTTTAACAGCGTTCCCAGGCTCTTGATTTTTTTCATCACAATTTTCGGAAATCCTACATTGGAAAACTCCTTTTTTTGGGTTTCTGGTCTTTTTTTTTTGACTTCAAACAAAAGAATGAAGTCAAAAGTTTCAACAAAAGAGTGAAGTCAAAAACAACCCCCAAAAATAGTGATAACTACTACATGTACAATTAACTTTAAACGAGACAAAGACAGAAAAAGAAGTAACGTTGTGTCTATTCATGACACGTGATAACACGTGATGACACGTGAAAAGTATTACACCGATCAGTTCAGTTATCACACTGTCTGCGACCTTGGAAACTAGGAATTGAAGTTTAAAAGTATTTACAAGATTATTATTAGTCTATTTAGGTAACTCTCTTCTACCCTTGTCGTACACTTTTATGACAAAAGTGTCACAACTGCAACTCATTTTCAAAAACGCGTCTACAGCCTTTAGGGTATTTTCAATTTTGTTCGAAGGGTCTAAAAATCCGTGTTCAGACATGATCATTGGTTTGAAGTTGTCATCAATGAACGCGTGATCAAAACCACCATCTTTAGCTGTTTGAGTCTGACTAGGATGCATTGTGTTAGAAACTCTTCCGTTCGCACTGAAGGGGTCTACTTGGAATTTCTGTTGGATCGAATTCGACATGTGTTTGGCAAAAACATTGTAGTATTCGTAAACGTGGTGATGGTTGCTCACAACTGAAGTATTCTTGATAGTATGGGCAATTGCCTTGACCAAGGAAACACCAAACCCTGGGACCACCCCGGATTTGATTGATTGTGCCAAATAGTCGTTCAAGATATGGTCCAATTCCATTCTTTTTTGGTCAATTTCAAACTCATTGGTACCTCCAACGTGTAAAGTAAGTGTTTTTTTCAAGTGCTGGTTGTCGGCAACGCCGTGATTGTCGTTGTACAAAAACGCTTCACCAGTGGTTGCCTTGATAGAGTCCAATTTACCAAAGTATTTGTCGCTGGTGATTTTACTTGGTGTGTATTCACTGAATTTTTGCGAGTAGATAGATTGTTGACCCAGGGGTAATTTACAGAAATTGATGAAATCCAAATTTTCTCCAATTTTCAAGTTGGAATTGGATTCTTCAAAATATTGGAAAATCAAAACTTTAGAAGAAAGGTTTTTCCTTTTACACTTGTTGTTGTGCATGGAAATCGCGTTCAATGCATCCCCGAAAACATTACCACTAGTGAATATCACTAAAGATTTGTCTTGCTTTTCAATATAGTTTAGAGTTGGTAAAATCTTGTTTATGTCTCTCAAGACTTTGTCATCAACAAATAGTACAAGACATTCTTCGTTGATGGTGACCAATTTCTTGTTTTTTTGACCCGAAGTGTCTAGAAGGCCAAGAGAAGACAAATATCTGTTATTATCGTCTTTCAACCCACAGTTGTATTTCCAACCTTTGTTGACTTCTACTTTATCTTCAAAAGTCTTACCTCTAACGACTCTAACAATATCGTCAGCGTCCAATTTGTAATCTAAATCACTCAAAATTTTGTGTAGTACTTCTTTATATTGTGGATATAATTTTTCAATTAATGAATCGATTTTTTTAGAATCTTCATGAATAAAAAGTTTGTTATTTTCTAAGAAATTGATCATAGTCTTTAAAACTTGTGATATCTCATTTAAAGTTTCCGTTTTGTTTGGTGATTTCAAATATAGTTTCAACAATTCAATACTTAGTTCAGTGGCAATCAAGTAATCGACATTTTTCAATTTGTTACAAGAGTCCATGAAAAGTCTTAATCCAATCTTAGACAATTTTGACTCTGCAGATTTATCCTTTGTCACAATTTCTTGCTTTTCCCAGTTAATAACCATGTTTTCAATCAACTTCTGTAGTTTGTAGTTGTCTCTGGAAGTGATCATTTGCGGCACTTTCTTGTACTTGTCCTGGTAAAGGATATTTTTGTTATATTGGGTTCTCCCTAAAATGTTGTTTATGTTGATCAAATGTTTCAACATCAGTCCTCTTTGGTCATTTTGAACATCCAACACAGGTGTATACAGTGTTTTCACTGTTCTTTTGAAAACTACAGAATATGTTGTTGAACTGGGTTTATTGGATGCAAACATTCCCGGCTAGTTTAGCTTCTACTGTATTTGGATCTTTTTGTCTTTGTTAATTTCTGTTATATTTTACATAACTAACATACGATTACAAGAAAAATATTGTATTATCAACTAACCATTCAGCTAGTTTGTCAAAATCATTTTTCAGATTTTGTCGTTTCTTGCTTTAAACCAGAGCTTGCCTCATCCATTGAATGTTTTTTTTTTTTTTGATATTTTTGGCTGTGAGATTTTTCATTTTCTCTAGTGTTGTCATGTGACTACGCATGAAATGTACCTATAGTCGACATTCTAAAGTTGATCGATGGGTTTTAATGAGGGTTCGTTTTCTAATTTACATAATATATCTCTATATACATATTTAGTAGATATATATATTTAGTTGTGCATGATGCAAAGTTTATGGTTATCAGATGCAAAATATATGAGAATAAAGGGACTATGAATTCGTTTTAGTATATGCTCTCACTGATTTCATTGACCAGTGTTCTAATACATGTGTGTGTTCACAAAATCCAGAGGCTCTGTATCATAGATCCAATTGGACTGTGGTACATTCCTGTTGGAAGTCTCTAGGAAAAGATAGTTGTGGGCGTTGGGTTGAGAACAGAGAAGACTTTCTTCTTTTGTTCGAGTTGAAATCACCCAGACTGATAGTGTTTTCGTTGGCACTGACTTCGGCATTGTCGCTTTCTTGGATCAAACTGACAATACCGTCCAGGAACAACATGGAGGTTTTGTCGTGGTTGGCTTCCAAAGTCTCTTCCTTGTATTTCAGCGGAACAATCATGTCGGCATTAAATCTGGTTGGTTTGACGTAGTTGAACCATTCTGGTCTTAGGTAGTTCATGTACAAGTCGATGGATTTTTCCAAGTTGATTCTATCAACTTCAGAATCTTCAAAGTCTCTTCTGGTAGAAATCAATTTGATCAATCTGAAATCCAAGTCGGTGTCCATGAAAATTTTCAAGTTCATCAAAGAATTGATCTTTACGTCGTATAGAGCGTAAACACCACAAACCAAAATGATTTCTTTAATATCGCTGGATTTCTTATTTTCTGTTTCCACAGCGCATTCTGCATCAACTGTAACTTCTTCTTTGGATTTGATGTCGACTAAATCTTCGTACAATTTATTGAAATCAACATCTTTTTCGGTATAAACAGGGGATTCACCTCTCATTCCATCCAAATCGATGATTCTGATATTATAAGTGTTATCGAAAATTTTGTTCAATTTTTCCTTGATGGAAAATGTAATGCTGTGGATATCACTGTAATGCCCACCACCAATAGAAATAAAATAACGGCCCATTGTATTATTAGCTTATTGTTTTGCCTCAGGTGTTTAATCCTCGATGTGCTGTTAGACTTGCGCTGCTTCTAATATGTTGTTGTTTGGATAAATAAAGCTGAATCCTCATAACAAAAGTGATGAACATTACTGAATCAAGCAAGACCGTACACAGTACAAATTAAAGGCTTCAAATTCCGATCATTAAAACATAGTAGTACACGCACAAGTGATGAGAAGAAGGAGACTTTAGCTTGTCTTTCTCTTAAAAACAAGTATTTTGAGCTCAGTTACAAGTCGATGCTCTAAGTTAAGTAAACCACTATTGAAAAATTCATGGCACATACACATCAACGATTTGGCACCATACCAAAAAAAAAATAATCCAAAATCCAAAAATTCCCAAAAAAATATGGGAACAAATAATGAATTGTGTGATGGAAAACCATACTGGAAACACACATTCTACAAAGACTTCTAGGCCCAAAACATGATCGATTTATGTTTCAAAAATAATAAAAACAAAATTCGACATTACTTGGTAATAATTCTATAGCGTTTTATAGGGAACTAAGTCATTGAAACCTGTCAAGAAAAACAAAAACAATGTGAACTTTTTTTCTAACTTGCAATAAAATTCAGGTCGTAAATATTTATTATTGAACTATAAACAACTCAATGTCGAAACGGTGCTATTTGTACTACTGGTTTTACCAGAATCGATCAAAATGTC
>JAJMDI010000164.1:0-66417 GCA_030573535.1 Hanseniaspora occidentalis var. citrica
TGAAAAACTTTTACCTTCGACTGAAAAGTATTAGAGAGAAAAGTTTTCACTCTTTTTCATGTCGTCGACGACAAAGTAGTCTCTCTCACTCAAACAGGCCACGTGGAGTGCTGGTATTGAGCTATTCTAGGTATAATTGTTACCCTGAACCAGCATGAAACCACTGAAATCAGTCAGACCTTCGGTATAGTTCTGACAGTATATAATTATGCATTTTAAAACTCATATAGACGAACGTCATTGTATTTGCAAAACGCGATTTATTTTTACTAGGCAAAAAAAAAAATAAAAAACACCGACAACAAAATTATCAACACGACTCAGCATATGGAATGCAATTCTTGTTATGTCATCAAAAAACCCAATATATAAATAGTCATTCCCCACAAGTAAGAGCAAAAATCACAATAAAATATGAGTGGGAATAGCGTGCTAGGAAGTCCAAACTTCAAAGCCATTTTAAAACCATTAATAGTTTTTAGAGTATTGAATGCCGTCCTAATAGGCTCATTTTTTCAAGCTGATGAGTTCTGGCAGTGTTTGGAACCAGCTCATTACAAAGCGTTTGGATATGGAGCATTGACTTGGGAGTGGAAAGAAGGGTTACGTTCGTATGCCTTCCCTTTTATTTTTGAGTTAGTTTACTATATCTGTAGGGCTATTTCATTTGTTTCCTATTGTGTTCTACTCTATTGCGAAAAAACATTGAAAAGTGCTATACTTCAATTCGATATCCTTCAACAACAAGAATTTTTTTGGGAAGTTTGTGACTATCTTACATACTTGACTGACACAGTGCCCAATGATGTTGAGTATTATCTGGTTTACTATCTACCTAAATTAGCTATGGCTATCTTAGCTGCTATCGCCGAATTCTACATGATTGCATGGATTTATAAAGTATATTTATTGACATTTGCAAAGAAATACAAGAATGATGGGAATTCAATTATAAAAATAGCGACCTTGTTGACTTTGTCAAATTTTTTTAATTGCTTTTTCATCACAAGAACATTTATCAATTCCTTCGAGATGTGCATTACATCTGTTGCTTTGTATTATTGGCCGTGGTCAAATGAATTGAATGACATCAATTCAAGTGGATTTAAGCTGAGCTTGTTTTTGGGAATGTTCATGATTTTACAAAGACCAACAAATGCACTAATTTGGATATGTTTGGGAATGTTTCTATTGATTAAGCTACTTTTGAAAAAAAGAATTGGAGATTGTAGAACTTTGGTGACAAATGTTTTTGTATTTGGATTTTATGCCCTAATACTCAACTGTGCAATTGATTTTTATTTTTACAAGACACTTTGTTTTCCGATCTTCAGATTCATAAAATTTAATGTCACCAGTTCTTTGTCGAGCTTTTACGGCCAATCACCTTGGCATTTCCATATTGCACAAAGTTTCCCAATCATTACTGGGCTTTCATTACCATTAGTTGTTTATGCGATGATTTTGAACTTCAAAACTCCAAATAATTACATTTTCAATATATTGAAATTTGTGGTTTGCGTCAATGTCTTTATATTTTCCTTGATCAAACATAAAGAGTTCAGATTTTTATACCCTCTTCAACCGGTTTTCACCTTAATGTCTACGTTTTCTGTTTTTGAGTTATGGAAAAAATATAATCTTAATATTTTCAGTATTAAATATTTGATTTTTCCAATCGGAAGTGCACTATTAGCTTTATTGGTTTGTTCATTCCAAGAAACGGGAGTAATTGAAGTCATGAACCTCTTACATGCTATTCCGCATCCAATAACAAGTGTTGGGTTTGTTATGCCTTGTCACTCAATACCTTGGCAATCGCACTTGCACAGAAATGACATAGAAAGCTTGTGGGCTATCACTTGTGAACCACCACTACATTTACTTGACGAAATTGATGCATCGGCTGAACTTGAATCATATATGGATGAAAGCGACTATTTATACGATGACATTCCTCTGTTTTTATACACCCACTTCCCTCCTGTTTTCAGAAAAGGTTTGAGGTCGCCAGGGAAAAAATACTCGTACGAATGGCCAGAATATCTAGTTGTGTTTGAACATTTGGATGAAGCGTACGTTAAGGATCTATTAGCCGAAAGTCCTTATTATGAATATAGTAGAATTTTCAACTCTTATTCTCACTGGGATTCGCGTCGGAGTGGTGATGTTATTGTTTATCATAAGGAGCCATGGAAATAATGAAAGAGCAATACAACTGATTAAAAAATTTTATAGACATATACAAAATTCAAATTAGTTTTGAAATTACATTAACCTATTCATAAATCCCATCTTGTTTCATCTGTTTTCGAAGGAGTATAATTTTGAGTTTCAGCTAAAACCAGAGCTATTTTCTCTTTTCTAGTTTCTTCAAATGTTTCTAACGTAGTCTTTGCGTTTTCCGAGTTTTTAGCCACATCTTGTAAACTTTTATAAGTAAACTGGCATTGTCTATAATTTTTCAATTCCCACTGTAAGTCAAAAGAACCAATAAAGCATTTTAAATCACCTATCTCCTTACCTAAATTAAACCACTCTTTTGCTTTACGGAAATCTCCGAAATAATTCATCTCTAGGAAACCAAGCAATGACAAACTTTCAACAAATCCCTCACTCGCACACAATTCAAAGCATTGTTTACTCTTTACAGGATCGCTCACAGTGTATAGTTGACCCAAGTAATAATATGCTTTGACAGCGTCCTGAGTTTTAGAATATTTTATGCCTTGTAAAAAACATTCCTCAGCATTCTGAAGTTGCACCTCTTTAAAGTAAACTTCACCTAGAGAGCAGTATACTTCACCTGCCTTGCTAGATTTTGAATCAAAACTTAGGTATTTTGAGTAAAATTTGATTGAAGCCTTAGAATTGTTGCCTTTAGAAGCTAGATCTCCCAATAATTTCATGCTTAATATATTATTCTCATTCATGTATAGCTCTTGTAATTGCTTTTGAGCCACCATTAGTTCTTCTTTCGAAGTTTTTGAAGAGTCGATGATTCTGTAGTACGCCGATAAAGCCTTGGCATCGGGATCACCCTTTTGTACTGCTATCTTCAAAAGTTCATTCTCTAAAGCAAATAAATTTTTATTAATACGTTTATATTGAATTCTATATTTTTCAAGACAATGCTTAACATTCATTAAGTCAGTAGGTGACAACCACTTTGGGTATTTGATCTTTTCCATACTCTCTTGATATCCCATAGCTTTATATATAGATTCAATAGTCTTATAAAGGCTACCAAAACTATGATCGGCTTTCAAATCATAAAGTGCTCTGTTCAAAAAACTTTTTTTGGGAAGAATATCCTTTAATCTAGGTCTCGTTATTGATATTTTTGTAGTGTCTGTTGCATATGTTCTGATAGCTCTAATCATTGCTTGTATGGTTGGTTCCTCAGCTATTTGGTTGAAATATGTGAACTTTTGGTTTGCAATGAGATTTTGATTGATTTGACGGTGTCCTGAAAAAATTGAAAATTTGAAAAAAAAAAAAAAACATCGTCATAAGAAAACCTAAATTTGTTGTCAAGCCCAGGCTGATGAAAAATTCATAAATTTCCTTAATAAAAATAAAACAGCTAACAAGCCAAGCACTCGATGAACCCTTTTAAAAACTCAATTGCGTGTAATTCATTCAAAATATTTAAAAGAAACCAGTCGGATTTTACACACTGTGTTGTTGGTGCAGGTGTGATTGGATTATCAGTAGGAGCAGAACTATCAAAAATACCTGGATCAAACGTAATTGTGCTGGAAAAAAATGAAAGAATCGGTATGGAAACAAGCAGTAGGAATAGCGAAGTTATTCATGCAGGTCTGTATTATCCCAAAGGTTCACTGAAAAGTAAATTATGTATTGAAGGTAAAAATATTATATATAACGAATTTACTCCAGACCGCACTGGTGTGAACTGGAGACAATGTGGGAAAATTATTGTTGCACAAACCGATTATGAAGATTCAGAAATGGAAGGCCTATACTATAAATGTAAACGAGATCTCGATATCCCTGTTGAACTGATTCCTTCTACTAAGCTAAGATATGTTGAACCTTCTATAGAGGCTTTGAGGGGAGCAATGTTTTCGCCAACAACCGGGATCATTGATTCTCACTCTTTGATGACGTTTTACAACAATACGTTGAAAGAGAATAATGGTGACGTTATTCTGAATACTGAGATAACTAAGATTGAGCATTCCAAAAATTCTGGATACGCTGTAATATGTCATGATAGGCTGTCCTTGGAAGAAGTAGTTTTAAACGTGGACAATATAGTGAACTGCGCAGGATTGCATAGTCACATGATAGCCAACATGCTTCTTCCTAAGGAAAGACATGTCAAACAATATTATGCAAAGGGCAACTATTTTCAATTAAACTCTTCATTTCATCCAAAAGTAAACCATTTGATATATCCAATCCCTCCAAAACACGGGAAATCATTAGGGACACATTTGACAATAGATATGTCAGGGAAGATTAGATTTGGCCCGGACTTTCAGTATGTTGATTCTCCATGTGACTATTCGGTTAGTACAGTTAATTTGACAGCTGCTTATGAAGCAATCGTAAAATACTTTCCGCATATTTCTCCTGACCTGCTGATCCCTTCATATAGTGGAATTAGACCAAAACTTTTAGGGCCAGGTGAGACAGGATTTTCAGATTTCTATATTAAAGAGGAAGCTGGATTTCCTGGGTTTATTAACTTACTTGGTATTGAGAGTCCCGGTTTGACTAGTAGCCCCGCGATTGCAAGATATATTAGAAAGACATTTTTTTGACGAAAAAAATAAAATAAAACGTATGCATTATGGTATATATATCTATAAACAGCAGAGATCATTATATTCTTAATTCTGTGTTAGTTTAGGAAGTTCAGCCGGATCTGTAGGCTCTGGTAACTCGATGAAGTAAGGACTTTGTAGACATTTAACCACATCCCATCTTTGTTGTGGGTTCATAGTCAGCATACCGCACATTAAATCTAAAGCGTTTTCTGTGGCTGCGATAAATCTTTTTCTTAATTCTTCTCTTGACGGTGGTGGGTAGACTTTGATTCTATTATAAGATGGGAAACTTGAAACTTCTGGCCAGTCTTTATCAGTCGGTGTACCTAAAGCTCTAAATGTCAAATCTATTTGATCAATGTCGTCTTGTCCTGGTAGGTATGGTATTCTCAACATCAATTCGGCAAAAATGATACCGATACTCCATATATCCACTGAATAACCGTAATGTTTTCCACCAAAAAGTAATTCTGGTGCTCTATACCATCTAGTAACAACGTTACTTGTTAGAATATCTTGAGGCATTGGAATGGACCTGGCCAAACCAAAATCCGCAATTTTCAATTGTCCATCAGGTGCTAACAACAAATTGTTTGGCTTTAAATCCCTATGCAAGATAAAATTTCTGTGACAGTGGTTGATACCTCTAAGAGTCATTAATAACCACATTTTAATATCTGCTTGGCCAAACAAAATATTTTTATCTTTAACAATCATTTCCAAATCAGCGGGTAAAAATTCCAAAACCAAATTTAAGTTTTCATTCTCATTATAAACATCTACCAATTCAATGATATTGACATGTCTTAATTCTTGCAAGAACTTCATTTCTCTAATAGCAGACATATCCATGCCATCCTTGAATGAGGATGTTTTGATTTCTTTGATGGCAACTCTTCTTTGCGGTTTGGTCTCTTTGATTTGTTGACCAAGATAAACAACAGCAAATGTACCTTCACCAACTTTTTTCTCTTTTGTATAGTTGTATTCAGCAGACATTGTGTGACTTTGTTGTTTTATTTTCTCTTGTCTCTTTCAATGCCTACTTCACAAATTCCCAGATTTAACAATACAATAGTTAACTTTGGTCTGTGTGTGTTTTTTTCGCTTGATGATTTTTTTTTTTTTTTGGATTTGGTACTTTTTTCCACAGGATCATCATCTCTTACCATATAGCTCAATTAAATATTACTCTAAAGAAGAAAGTTACAAGACCTAGAGTACAAGATTAAAAGAACAAGAAACCTAGCTTTTGACCATAAAAATGGTTCCAAATATTTTGAAACACTGTGCAGTTTCTCAGTGGAAATTACAAGTGCTGAATGTCACATCTAAAAGATTCAACTCATTTCAGCCATTACAGCCGTTGCTATTGACAAGAGCATTGGAGTACAGTAAAGAATTACAAGAATTAGAAAAGAAAATTAACGAAGGGAGTAATATTTCATCTGCTGGCTTTGATGCAGAACAAGAAAAAAAGTTTTCGCGTCTCTCAAGTATAGTGGGAAGTTTCAACAAGTACGTGTCGACACTTGATCAATATGTGGAGTTGAAAGAGATGGTCAAAGCCGATCCAGCTCTAAAAGAAGAAGCCGAACAAGAAATAGAAGAAATTTTGCCAGAATTGAATAGCAGTAAAGAAACATTGTTTAACAAGTTACTGCCACCCCATCCCTTTGCTGATAAATCCTGTTTGATGGAAATTAGACCAGGTGTGGGAGGAACGGAAGCCATGATTTTTGCACAGGATCTACTAGATATGTACATCAACTATTCAAATCATCACGGCTGGCCTTACAGAGTTGTTTCTAGGTCTGAAAACGAAGAAGGGAATGGTATTATTGAAGGTATCTTAGCAATTGACCAAGACTCTTCCTATGATCGTTTGAAATTTGAATCCGGTGTTCACAGAGTTCAAAGAATCCCTGCTACTGAAGCAAAGGGCAGAATTCATACTTCTACTGCTGCAGTGGTAATTTTGCCCCAGTTACAGGATGTTAATGATCAAAAATCGTCAGATGCTTATGAAAGATCATTCCCCTCAAAGGATATTAGAATCGATGTCATGAGAGCCCGTGGGAAAGGTGGTCAGCATGTCAATACCACTGATAGTGCCGTGAGAATCACTCATTATCCGAGTGGTATTGTAGTGAATATGCAAGATGAAAGATCTCAACACAAGAATAAAGCCAAAGCATTTGCAATTTTACGTGCAAGATTAGCAGAAATGGAAAGAATAGAGAAGGAAGCCAAAGAAAGAAAGGCCAGAACCGATCAAGTCACTTCGACCAACAGAAGTGATAAAATTAGAACTTATAATTTTCCTCAGAATAGAGTCACTGATCATAGATGTAATTTTTCATTATTAGACATGGAGAATGTCTTGAATGGTACCAAATTGGATAAACTGGTAGATGAAATGATTAAATATGACAACCATGAAAAGGCTAAAAATCTTTTATTGGATATGGAAAAATCTAAATAAGTTTAGCCGATTCTATTAAACATACCCATCATTTTTCTGTAAATATTAATCTTTTTAATGTAAATAAAATTCCCAACTAAAATTCATGTAGAATTATACGTCTGTAGTTCTCAATTCTCATTTCTAGATCTCGTTTAAATTATCAGTGTCTTATCACGTGCTTTTCATAATTTTCAACAAAAAAATGAAAAAAAGTTGAACACAAATGGCAACATAGGCGAAAGTGAGAAGATCTGGAGAAACTATTTAAACGAATAAAGGGAAGCTTTAACTTGAAAGTTAAAACGTTTAAACCAGAAAAAAAGAACAGCGGCAAATTCATAGATAAAAAAAAAATCTTTAAATTAGAAGATCATGGTAATTGAAGGATACAAAACACACTCTAGTCTTCAAATTGGAAATATAGATAGGTACCTTGTGAAGTATAAGCTATATGACAATGACGATATTAAAACCATGAATAGTCTCATCAACTCTTCATCTTTGTTGAAATTAAAAATTAAAAACAAAGTCAATCTGTCGTATCGTGCTGCAGGACTAATGACAGGACCATATAGTTTGTACTGTGAGATCAAACCGATGACATATCATCATGGGAAGCATCTATTTGCAACTTCGGATCAACCAAGGTTTGAGCCGAATCTTCAACCCCAGCAGGTATTTCAAACCAAATTAGAGTTGAATGATTTTTCTAATCAAGAAATATCGTGGTGTGTTGATGTTGTTAGTCAAATATTACTTACATCAGTTGCAACTATCAACTACAATATTTCTATTACCTTTGAAGATGGCGTGGGGTTAAGTTCAGATAGACTTTTTGTCACCAAGTTGAACACACTTGACTTGTGGGAACTTCCCTTGAAAAAACTGCGAAACACAGAAGACACAAAAAAAGATCATCTAGTCATATTGACACATGGGTTGTTGTCGAATCTGACAGCCGATATGTTTTACATTAAAGAAGAAATTGAAAACTCAGATTCACATTGCTTGGTTACAGGTTATTCGGGAAATGTAGGACAAACAGAAAGGGGTATAAAGTATTTAGGAATAAAACTTGCGGAACATATTGTTGGTATAATAGAAGCTTATCCATTTTTCAAGAAAATTTCATTTGTCGCACACTCTTTAGGTGGACTAGTACAAACTTTTGCAATTGCCTATATTGGAATGAAATATCCACTAATATTTGCGAAACTAGATTTAGAGAATTTTATTACTTTAGCGAGTCCCTTAATTGGTGTCTTGGCTGATAATCCTAAATATGTTCAATTGTTTTTAACAGCAGGTATGATGGGAAAATCAGGTATGGATTTGGGTCTATACCCTTTAGAAAAATACAAAAACGAATGTCTTCTCTCGTTACTACCGTGCGAACACACAATAAGGTTATTAAGAAAATTTAAAAGAAGAACAATTTATGCGAATGCCATCAATGACGGGGTAGTACCATTATATACAAGTTGTTTATTATATGTTGATTACGATGCTATTTTAGAGTCTTTGGATAAAGAAACGAATGCTAATATTAGCGTTGAGGAACTCGAAGGTGAATCAACTGATTTTTTTCAAAATTCAGTTTTCAAACCTTTATCAAAAGCTTTTTCTTTATTGGCACCCCAGGTGACTAGTAAGCCAGAAAACCGTGAAATTCCTAAACTATCAATGTTAGACACTGCATCACACGTATTGTTACAGCCAATTGCTCCTACTGAATATATCATGAATCCAAGTACAAGAAGTGATATAATTTTGCATGATAAAATTTATACCCCTGCAGATATTCAGAAGTTACAAAAAAATACATTGAATATGGATTCCACAGGAGATAAAAAAAATAAAATGAAAATAGAGCTAATATTGGATATAATATCTGGTAGTTCTGATGAAGCAAAAAGAAAAGAAGAGATCATTGCGACTAGGTGGCACAAGGATATATCATGGAGAAAAGTTATTGTCGGTCTTGAGCCAGATGCACACAACAATATTAATGTTCGAAGAAGATTTGCCAATGCATATGGCTGGCAGGTCATTGATCATTTGACATCCCAGCATTTTGTTGAAAAAACAATGTATTCGATGCCTAATGATGGCAATAATACATCATCCGCTGAAAATGAAGTACTGGACGAGTTTGACTACGACTGGTTGTTGGAACCTGAAAAACCAAGTCTCCTTGATGTTGGAGCGACAGGTCTGATTTCCACCATGAGTGATTTTGTAGATAACTTTTCAGGGCGCATGGCTATCATAGATGACGAAGCAAGTAGAAATAATATTGGATTTGACGACTCCCAGTCTAGTTTATTTGAGTATAAAGAAAATAAAGATATGGACATATTTGGATCTTGAATGATTTCATCTATGGTCTTCTTAAGTTGGTTGTGTAAATTACAAACATTTATATAATATGTAGGATATATCTTCATCTTTTGCGTATTTAAGATCAAATGTTTCCTTCAATCTCAAAAATTTCGAATCAAACTTGGTATAATTTTTGTTCAACCAAGGTAAAGATTCTAAATCACCGAAAGATAAAAATTCATAAAGTTTTAAAATTTCATTTAAAGATCCGTCTTGAAGAGTTGGGATCTCAGATTCTTGAAAGCCAATTGCAGATTTCAAAACTGTATAATCTTGAGTGATTTGTTTGTATCCGGACTCACTGAAATTATTCAATTTGATAATGTAATTAATTATGTAATCTATCACAATGTCAAATATACTCAATTGATATTTGTGTAGGAAATGTTTATGAATTGGATCATGTAAATGTTTTTGAAATAATTGTATGGTATTCGAAATGATTGAAACCCCAGAAATCAATTCATTTGAGCAAGAGTCTGAATCTGTGGTTGGTGTTGAGCTGGACCAAGTTTGTATTTTGAAATATGTTCTTAATGAGTTCCCAAACATTTTTTTGAATCTATGAACCAAAGATTCTAATAGTGCGTCAATGCATTCTTTGTATACAGTCAATTCTGCTTGAAACAAAGTTTTATAATTTGACTCGGTTAATTTGTTGAATTGAGTATTTAAAATGATACAATCGCTTTGTTTTTCTAAATTGTACATTGTTTGGTACACCAATTGCATATTTTTCAATCTTACAACATTTTCTTCAAAACTTAGAAGTTCATCATTGTTTGGATCATGTGGATAATTCATATTTGATTCTCTAAACGATTTCAATAAATTTAAAAAGATTTTTTTGAAAACCATGATTTTATATTGGAAAAACACTTCATTACTCACAGCTAAAAATGGATGAAAATATTTGTACAAATTTAATAGATATTTCACAAAATTTGGACCGTCTTGAGTAATTTTATTTAAACCAAAATAATCGGAGAAATTCTTTTGATATTGTTTATCAACCACATCAGTTTCAAATTGTATCCAAATTTTTAAAATTTCATTTGGCAAAAGAGTGATTAATCCATCCCCAGTGTATGAAAATTTTTCCCACATTGTTTCATCAGTGATAAATATTTGAGTGATCAACCTGTAAACTAGTTCAACGTGTTTATTATAGTCTTTGTTTGTTAGATTGTTCAAAGTCGATACAATTTTTGTTCTTAGTGGATTCAAAACATGATTGATAAATTCATCATGCGCAATCAATTTTGAAAGACCAATTGACTCATCAGTGAAAATCGCAATACATTTAAACAAATTTTCATTTAAATAAGACTCCATAAATTTGAAAAAAACTTCTATTGATTGAGTACTAGTATTATCTTCACTTTGCGATTTATTAAAATGGTAAATGAACTTAATTTTAAAATTATTTGCAATAGATTCAAAGATCCAATACTCTAATTTCTCGGTGTTGCAATACTCGTAGTGTAATTTGCTCAATTCAAACAATTGTTTTGACATTTCCTGCATTCTCAAAATTGATTCTTGATTTTTAAAGTTAGAATTGTCCCATGCGGTATCCAACAAGAATCTATTAAAATCATCAGTTTGCTTGTTTTTAATAGAATGGATATGCTTGGACAAATCCTCTGAAATGGTTTTTTTAATAAATTCAATTTCGTCTGGTGTATAGTTGACATTATCTGAAATCTCATTTTTCAAATATTGTGACAATAAGGTCACCGATTCACAACTTTTCAAGTGTGGAATTATAGTGCTATCACAGTGTTTAGCAATATGCAAATAACCAATCTTTGCTGCTTGTAATTCAAACAGTGCTTTCAATTGGTCAACAATGTTGACTTTTTCCAACCCCGGGTACTCAGCAATCAACAAGTTCAATTCTTCAATCGATTTCAAATTTGATATTTTTTCGCTTATATCCACCAATTTGGATTCGTATTCTGCGATGTCATCGTTCAGATCAAGATCTAGTTCATCGCCATCTTGTCCATTTAATGCGTTGTTGTTAGAATTTTGCTCAAGGGTTTTCAATTGCTCTGAAATTTGCAAACGACTATTTTTCAAATCGTTCAAAAGATTTGGTATCTGAATAAATTCTTCAATAGATTGAATCATGTTTTTTTATGGTTTGGCAGTATTGAGAAATAGGCTTTAAACACAACAAATGATTTAAAAATTGAAAAAAAGGTTTAAAAACAACAACCGATTCTGTTTCTCAACACTCAAACGTTGTTTTGTACTGATGTTTGGGGGTTTTCTGATTATTTGTTTCTAGTTAAACCCACTGTAATATCTAAATGCATAATTCCTCTGTAAAAGATATAGGCATACATTTTAAACGAGTTTACGTTCACCTAATAAGGTCAATGAAAAATACCAAAAAAAAAAAAAAAACGTCGCAAATAAGAACACATATACAAACAACTATAAAAAGAGAAATATTGCTTGCGTCGCACATCATCAGCAAACAAAATATTGTTTGTTGTTGTTGTTTCATTTTCCATAAAGCAAAAGAAAAACAAAAAAAACACAAATGTCACGTGGTATGTTATACCTCAGAAAAATCTCGTGACCTTTCTATCGTATAACCTTTGCACGTGACCTGGTTTTTTTTTAAAAAAATTGAAAAAAAAAAGTAAAATAGCGTGTGGGGGTAAAAACTTTTAAAGGTTTTAGGGCGGAATGTTTTTTTTTTTGTTTTGAGGGGCGGCGAGGGGAATAGGGCCAAGAAAGGTCAGGATTGATACAGGGAAGGGAGAGTGATAAAAAGGCTTACAGTCAAATTGAAAAAAAATACATTTGGAGTGATGCGAAACAGGTGAGGGAAAGGGTAAAAAGGGTGATACGCGTTCCTTGTATTTGTAAAACAGTAATTTTATTTAACCACTTTTTACTCCAACATTGGTTACACAAATAGTAGATTTAGTTGTCTGTATATAAAAAATAACTATAGGCAGGTTCATGATCATATCAAATTAATTTGAACTAGTGTATTATTATATTAGTCTTTTCATTTGTAATTTTTGCTGGTTTTCTATTTATCATAATTTCTGTGATAAAGGAAAATCGAATAACCACTAAACAACAAAAAATAAAATACTATAAATACCAAGATGCTACCTACAAAACCAATCAAAGTAAACGAATTCAAACTTGCCATCAGATCCGTTGGAGATGAAGAGTTGATTGCTTTGGATAATGAGATCAGACACTCAATGGATCGCTTGATAAACTCGAATTCTCAGATGACCAGTTTGAAAGACGAAGCCTTATCGAAAATAAAGAAAGACGAAGAGCTATATTTGGAGGACGACATTCATAAGGACTTGACGGATGATGTGAAATTGTACGAAGAATCAATAAAGGAAAACGAAGGTGTTATATATAATCATCAAGAACGTTTGCAAGCTATAGTGGACGAAAAAGAGTACAGAGGGTTGATTAAGAAAACTCCAAATTTAGAAATTTCATCTTCTACAAAAACTAAATATAATAACACAAATGACCAGACAAAATCAAATTCAGAGTTGGATATTCATTCTGAAGATCAATCTAACTATGTTTATTTGTAAGAGTACTGGTGTATTGTATTTGTCATTATTCTGTTCTAACAATGAGCAAGACAGTTCCATATGAAACAGTCAATGAGTTCTATACACGTTTGTATTTATGTCGTTGTATAACATACCTATAAATTCATTCAAATCTGTTGAAAATAGAAACAAGTGCATTTAACGTCATGTTTTTTTTATTACGATTTTTTGTCACGTGTAAAATTAGCATGGAATATTGAAATGCACAATTGTAGACACAAAACTAAGCCCTGAGGTTTAAAAATAATAAAAATAAACTTTTGTTGAAGGTATTTTTAACTTAATTATCACACTGTACATTATGCTCATTTCACAACACAGTACAAAGAAGAGGTAAATCCCATACCATGCTATATTTGCTTTCTATATTTTTATTTTCAGTTTTGTTAGGTCAATTAGTTCTTTCGAAGAGTAAACAAAAACCTGATCTACCTATTGTCAAGCAAAAGAAATTTCAAGCCCCTGAAATCACTTATACGGAAAAATATCTTGATGACACTGTAAGTTTGTCATTTGAATTACCTTTTATTAAACAAGAAGACAAACTGCAATTTGAAAATAGTGCATTTTGTTTCAACATGAGTGTCCCTCAGTACATATCAAACGGATTCGATGAATTCCTTCGCAATATTAGCAGTGCTACATTCCAAACTCAGATATACATTGATATAGCTGATGTTTTGCCTTATAAAATTCAGAATTCACAATCTATAGCAAGCTCTCGAGGTAAACAGTTTCTTGAAATGTCAGTTGAGTCATATAGCGCAAAGTCCGGTTTTCTCAATACAATCCAAAACAATAAAAATGTGAAGACACAACATGTTGAAATTATTACTTTATTCTTGTACACGGACATGCCTTCTGCCATTAATTTTTGTTTTAAAAATGTTTTGCATGATTATTCATGGTCGTCAATAAATACTAACAAACTTATTACAATCAGTACTAAAACAACCCCACTTTTCCCAAGCTTATATAAAATTGTAGACATTAACAACATCAATAAGGAAAACTTTGTAAAAGTAAAACATTCAAATTATGAAAAAAATATACTCTATGAGTTTCTACTTGATACTACATTGACTTGGTCTACTTTCAAATCCAAAGACTATTTAAAATTAGAATTTGACAGCAGAGATTTTAATGAATCTTCCAACAGTCTACTTCTTATAGGGTTTCTTTTTTATGTTTTTTTATTGTTAGTTACAAATTTAATCGTTGTTCCATGGACTTTAAAGAGAAAGTTTGAACGTCTACAGAAATATTTTTAAACACACCAACACACACATGTAGATATATATAGATATTGACACTTTTATTTTAATATTCATAAATTAGGTATTCAAACATTAAAGTTTACTTCCCAAATTAATTTGGACAGCTTTTACATTGGTGTAGTTTAACAAAGCATATGAACTCAAGTCTCTGGATCCGTTACCGGACATTTTGACACCACCAAATGGTGAATTGGAGTTAACATCATTGGAGCTGTTCACCCACACGATACCTGCTTCGATTTCTTTAGAAAATTGAATAGCTTGATTTAAGTTACTTGTGAAAACTGCAGATCCCAAACCATAGTCAACATCATTGCACAGGGACAAGACCTCATCATAAGTTGAAAATTTGGCAATCGCCAATACAGGTCCAAAAATCTCTTCCTTTGCAATTGTATGAGTTGGCTTTAAATCTTTGAAAATTGTTGGACTTACAAAATAACCTTTTTTGAACAAAGGATCCGATAAAATATGTGCTGGTTTGTCAGTACCACCCATAACCAAATTTAATCCTTCCTCAATTGATTTTTCAATATAACCAATAACCCTTTTGTATTGTTTTTCAGAAATTAATGGCCCAACAACAGAAGTTTCTACACTCGGGTCACCCACTGTGTAATTTTCTTCTACATGGGTTTTCATAGCATCAATGAATTTTTCATAAATACTGTCTTGAACATACACTTTAGAAGTTCCTGAACAAATTTGCCCGGTATTGGAAAACAAACCCATAGCACACCATTTGACAGCTTGATCAAAATCACAGTCGTTAAAAACAACTGCAGGCGATTTACCACCACACTCCAAAGAGACAGCTTTCAAGTTAACAGCCGCGTTTTGTTGAATCATTTTACCAACAGCTGTGGAACCAGTGAAAGCAATTTTAGCAATGCCCAAATGTTTGACCATGGCCTCACCAACAGTGCTGCCTTTACCACTTAACAAATTGAAAACACCTGGAGGAAAACCTGCTTTTTTAACCAAGCCTGCAAAAAACAAAGCACTAAGTGGGGTTTGGTCACCACTTTTGAAAACAGTTGTATTACCAGTAGCAATTGCAACAAACTTGTAAATCATCATACTTAGTGGATAGTTAAAAGGAACAATACACCCAACAACCCCTAATGGCTGGTGGAAAGTCAAACACATTTTGTTATCATCTGGTAAGTAGGTTTGCCCATTGATTTTATCAATCCACCCACCAAAATATTTCAACACGTCAATGACCTCATCAATATCATACTTTGCATTTTGTTCAACTGGCTTCCCACTGTTGGAACTTTCAATCTCAGCTAGCAATTGCTTGTTTTCTTCTACCAGACCAGCTAGTTTGAAAAATAAATCTCTTTTCTCACCACTCCCAACGTTTTTCCATGTTTTAAAAGCTTTTTGCGCCGCTTCAACAGCAAGATCAACATCTTTTTCTTGACAAGCTTCTTGTACTTCAGCAATGACTTCAGCTGTTGCTGGATTATAAGCAGGAAGTATGTCCGAGCTATGTGATTGGACATATTCATTATTAATGAACAATCCTAATGGTTGCTGATATTTTTTTCCAGATGGTAAGGTTACTTCCTTAAATAACATAATTATTGTAATTCTTGGTTTTTGTTCTGCTTTTTGTGTGTTTATTCTTCCAACAAAATTTGAACTGTAATTAGTTGGTGACGCAAATAATGCTTCTACCGAGTTTACATTCTCTACTTTATATATCACATGTAGGAACTATATCTTATCTTTAAAAAGGGTAAACTTTCCTCTTTTGGTCGTCATATCGAATCTGAAAAATTGCGGCAAAAACTGTTTTTTTTTTTTTCAGATTAGATAAGCGACATTTGATAGCCTAACACGGCAATAAAACGTCAAGTGGCTTCATGATAAGATACTTTACTGATTTGAGAAAAATCCTTTGGTGTCATTTAAGTCCTCAGAGTACAAATGTTTAGTACACATTTTCTGAATCGATTTCTTGTTGAAATTGTCACATTCATTATATACATTTAGTCATCCAACCTCCCTAATTCAAACTCAACCAAACAGCAACTCCACAAATAAACGATCACGTGCGAAATTGAGTAGATGATTTGAAAACTTTCGTGTTTTGATTTTTTTTGTTTACAAAGAGAGCGACGTTCAAAAACAGTTCTGAAAACAATGTCACTAAACCAACCACCACCAATGTCATTGAGTTCCAACCCACCGTGTACTTTGTGTGCGCGTAAAAAGATTAAGTGTGACAGGATTGTACCATGCTCTTATTGTTTGAAACATGGACTAGAAAATGAATGTGAGCAACCAGGACAATTGAGTGACGAGGGTTTGCTTGAACAAAAATATAATGAACAAACAATTATCGATGATGACTATGAAACATACGTTTTACAGTTACTACACAATTGGGAGTATTGGGTAATTGAGCAAGGTTTTTTCAATAGCATACTTTTACCTTCTAAATGTTACGGAGGACCAGAAATGGCTAATTGGATCCCAGAAGTTATCCAACTTATAGATCATGAATCAGGTACTAAACTATTAACACACTCAATACAAAACATTGGATGCTTATACTTGAGTTTTTTTCCTGATGTAAATGACCTTTATACCACACTGGATATATTTTTGCCGAACTCAACAAATCGCCCAACAATCGATGATTTCATGAATGAAGCTTTGATCTGGAGTATACTGACAACAACTGTTTTTTACCTAGATCAAACAGACTTTAGTGATAATTTGTTTTTTGATTGTGATTTTGATATCTCTTCAAAAAAGTTGTATTCTGAATTCTTATCATATACTTTAGAACTAATACAAAAAATACAACATTATCCAGATATAAGGTTGGTACAAATGTTTCTAATATTGAGTAATACATCTTTTAGGTTTGATTTCCCCCTTCTTTATAATAATATCACTACCAACGTTTTACAAGTAAGTCAAGTTTTAAATTTACAAACATGTTTTAGGGCTGGTTCAAGTTCATCTATAACTCATTCTTTAATCAAGACAGTCAGCGACAAGCTATGGTATAAACTTTTATTTTGGGATTATAAAACCGAATCCTACAATAGACCTATTTCACTACACGGAACATTTTTCAACTCATTGCTAAAACATGCTGCATTTTTGAAGAATCAAAATTTTGATAGATACACAGGTCAGGACTGTTTGGAATTACTACAATGGAAGATTGTGTCTCTAGAAAGAGATATAGACCAGTATCAACAAAAAAACCCGTCTTTGAGAACAATTGAAGTTATCAAAAGAGAACTGGAAATGCTACATGGCAAATTTGATTTTTATGAAAGACTTTTGAAACCACAATCTACCAACGATGAATTTGATCACTTTATCATGAAAATCACATATTTTTCGGTCCACTGGAAGCTATTAAAACTGATTGTTGTCTTTTATTATCAAGATATATACAGTTTGAATGAATTATTTCAATACTCTCATATATTGCTTGATTTGATGGAAAAACATCCACGTTTTGTAAGAAATCCGATAGTATTACCAATATTAGCTCAAATATCAGCTTTTCATGGGTTTTTTTATGTTTTCAATAAAAATCAGGATAATCACGTCATATTTAAAAAACTTAGAAATTTTTTAAAGAATGAAAATTTCATGACACTGGACAATCAGGATGAAAGACTGGGTAAAGTTTTAGCCAGATTTAGTGAATTCAAAAACATGTTCAAGACAAGAGATTTAAACAAAAATCAACTTTTAACAAGTATCCCTATCGTCGTGCTTAAAAACGATATCAATATTGTCTCTAATCAATTCAAAAACAGAATCCCAAACATTATTAATGGTATTGGTCCAGTCATTGATATTGCTGTTAATCACGATGAATTGCTGCCAAGTGATATAAAAAAATACGTGAAAAAGGAGGAAGATAATATATTTAAACTGTTAACATCTTTCGAAGATTTTATATAGACCAGGTAAATTAGCAACTTCAACTATATCTTTCAATAGTGACTTAGGAACCAATATTCTTTTCTTAATACAGGGAAACAACACCTTTTCCAACATGTCATTAAGTTCTTGAATCTCATGCTCGTCAGCATTTGCATCTAAAATTTCCGGCACGTAAAACAATGCAATTTGTCTTAATATCCCTTCAAGACATTCTTGCTCATTCTCCCAGTTAACTCGGACACCTAATCTGTAAATTAAATAAGGTAGCTTGTTTAGACTTGGCGAGTACTTCAGTAGCAACAATGGAATGGATTTAATAACAATATCTTCACTGTCGTTGGATTTCGAAATTTCTATTGAAAAATACTCATCCAACATTTCTCTCATATCGAATAACAATTCTGAAATTTCCATTATTTTAGGCTCATCCAAAACGTTTAGTAGTCTTAACAATTCAGGAATTGAAATAGCCGGTTTTAAATAAATTTTACCAAAATTGGCAAATTCACGTAAACCTAATTGATAAAACATTTCATAACACACCGCACCATAGTCAATCATGAATAATTTCAAGTCATGCTGAAAGGCACAAAGTCTTTTAGAAGGATCAATTACCCCGATATACACAAGGTTTGCCAATATTTGTGTTAATTCGGCATGTGCATTTTCATTAACTTGATCTTTTAAATCTTCAATACTTGTTAAATTAACGTCAGTTCTGGTCTGTTTATCGTTGATATCAACGTCAGTAGTGTCTATCATACTGGATGAAGTGTTTGCCAAAGTCAAATCCCTCTCAGCCTCAATGTCACTTCCTGTTTGATCTTGACTAGATGATTCTGTTTTCAAAACTTCAAGTTTTGGTTGAACATTTTTAAGAAATGTTGTTATTTTAGACTGCTGAGAGTCGATTCTCACTAATTTTGTCTCGTCACGTTTTTTGGGTTGAATTATTTGGGAGCTTAAAACGCTGGAAGCTGTCGAAGGCGATATGAAAGATACATTGTTTAAACTATTCGAGTTTGGGTTGTTTGTCTTGAAACTTCTTGAAGAGTCTTGGTTCGATAACAATTCACCTAGTTGATCACTAATATAAGTCACAATCTCCTCCTCGTTCAAAAACCCAACTTCTTTCTTTGTTGGATGAACATTGACATCTATATTTTGTGGCTTGATGAAAATCGTTAAATAAACAAAAGGCTTTGGTGCTCCTCTTGGCAAATAATTAGAATATATTTGGTAAATTGCTCTTTTCAAAGCTTCGCAATCAATCAACCTGTTGTTTATGAAAAACACAGGCTTAGCTGCCTTCCTGTTTGAGTTATTAGCATAGTTTAAATTTGATACTTTACCTTCACAAGAAATAAGACCCAAATCTTTAATTGAGTTTTCAACTTTGTCAATTTTGAAATCAATCAAATCGTTTGATATAGAACTTCCAAAAATTGTTCTTATCCTATCTAATACTGGTGTTGTAGATTTCACAACAAAACTAGTTTTAGTTTCGTCTGATTTTTTTAATGAAAACCCGATCCCGTAGTTATTTATAGAATACTTCCCAATACATTCCAAAATCTTATGAAATTCTTCTTTTTGATTTAAACTTTTTAGTCTACTAGGGACGTTGTAAAACAAATCTGTAATGGACAAGATAGTTCCCTGATTCCCTGCACTTGGTCTGACACTATCTGGAACCAATTCACCTATTTCGTATGATGCTTTCCAAGCAACTCCATCAACGGCGTCTTCTCTTTTAGTTATCAATGACAAATGTGCAATATGTGATATACTTGATAGTGCTTCCCCTCTAAAACCGAATGATTCAATGCTAGAAAGATCCTCAAAAGTAGAAATTTTAGAGGTGGTGAATCTGTGACACAAAATAGGGAAATCTTCCTTTGAAATCCCTGACCCATTATCACTAATTTGCAATAATTTGAAACCGTTGTTTTGAACTGTAACGTCAATTTTGGTTGCCCCTGCGTCAATTGAATTTTCCAAAAGTTCTTTCAAGGCGTTTGTAGGAGAGATGATGATTTCCCCAGCAGCAATTTTATTGACCACCTCTTTGTCCAATGGCTTGATAGACATTTTTTGTATTGTCCTATGATGCTAATCTTTTTGATGTGTTGGATTTATGTTATATTTTTTTTATTGGCGGCAATAGAATATCGTAATACATGATCTTACTTTATTTCTTATATAGTGATGCATTTGTACGTGGGTCTTTTTTATATTTTTATTTTTGACTTTGTAAAACACTTTTTTTCGCGTAAAACATCACGTGTCGCTTAAAAAACTCAAGTTAGTCACGTGATGACCCAACATATCAGAACAACAACATCTTGTAATCTTCAATGCAATATAGCTGATGTATGTTTGTTTTTTCTAATACAGTCACATTCTTACATTTGAAACTCTCTACAAAAAAACTCTATAAAGTTGAATAATAACTTCAATCTATACCAGCACATTGTCAGATCTATATCAGATGCTATCATGGCACCTATTATTTGCACAAGATAATGTGTGCATAACTCCACAGCAGAATTATGTAATTTCGTTACCCGAACAGTCAGAGCTCATGAAAAATTCTTACTCAGATTTTCATTTTCAATTTTTTCGCGTTTTGTCTGTAGTGAGCTTTTTTGTTATTTCAATTCTAGACTTCATGTTGTAATCAATAAATTCCACAACTTTCACATTTTATTTCACCATGAAAAACATCAACAAGAAAACCAAAAAAAGCAAGCAAGAAACAAACCTTAGGACCATTAATAGGTTAACATATTAGAAAATGGAAAAAAGACACAATTCAGATAACAGTTCTCAACGTGAATCTAAAAGACTGAAAAAGTCCAAAGGTTTACCTTTCAATGACGATGACACAAACAATGTTCAAAATCACAAGTTGGAGTATGAGATCTTGCAAGGGTACAGAAAAATGAACAGTGACACAAATCAGGAAAGGCTAGAGCTTGATAGAAACTCTGACATTGGTATTGCGATGAAGAAACTTCAAAGTGCAGACAACTTGTTCAACAAAGCGGCTGCTTTGATGAAAAATCCTGAACACGCGAACAACACTATTTTAGCATACGATTCTAGAGTTTTGCTTGATGTTTCTGAATTGACGCAAGTGAGTGTTAGAAATTTGAAGTTGGACGAGAGTAAACAGAATATTACGAGCGGAGATGTCATCAATAGTATGAAGAAATGGATGTTACAAGACTACTTTCAACAAACAGGTTTGAGTAATGAACCCCTTCAGAGCGATGATGAGACCCCTGATGGTGAAGACGATGGCGAAGACGAGGAAGAAGAAGACGAAGAGTCATTGACACAGGCTGAAGTTGAAAAAAGAGCGATTACCACCAGGCTAAAGGAAAGACACAGACTTGTCAAGTTTGGGGAATTCAAACAGTTTGATCAATTCAACTGGATAAAACTAGGTACCATTTATAGACAATTATCTAGAAAACCTATACTACCGGATCATTTATTAGGACCATTGCAGGTGGAAAAGAAGGTTAGAACGCAACCACGTGCGAGAACCACACCAGAGGCATATTCCACTAAAGTTGCAACAGCCAAGAGCATGACCAATGCCGACATGAACGAGAAAGCAGACACCACGACTGAAGAATACGTCAAGAGCTGTTTCAAGATCTTGAAGAAGAAAAGAAGCTACGAGCCTGTGAATTTGTTTGAGTTTATTATCGATCCGCAAAGTTTCAGTAAAAGTGTGGAAAACTTATTTTACACATCTTTCTTGATCAAGGAGAACAAGTTGATCATGGATGAAGACGAAGACGGATACCCTCAAATCAGAGTTGTCCCACCTTTGCCTTCTTCTAAAGAAGAAAGAGACATCGAACAGCAGAGTAGAAACGAAAAACCACTGAGCCATCTAATTTTCCAGTTGGACATTCCAACCTACGAACTATTGATAAAGGAACTCAACATTAATGAAAAGTTTATAGACAGAAAGTAGGTATGTATGTGTGTATATACGCGTGTATTTACAAGTTATTGATATTTAAAGAGATTCAATTCTATTTTTTTGATCATTAGTCATTAATCACTGATCATTGGTCATTGTTCTTTAACCCAACCATCCACTGAGAGCAGTTCGTCCAGGGGCCATTTTCTAAACGGACTGGTGTTGTACCGAGTGGTTAGTTTTAAAGTTTCATATAGTTGAATACCGGCCCACCCTATCATTATCGCATTATCTGTACACATTTTCACTGGGGGAAAATGGAAAGAAGAGAAAATTGACGAGCATTCTTGTTCCAATTTGGTTCTTAGTCTCATATTGGACCCAACTCCACCAGATAAGATCAACGGCACGTTTCTTGATGGTAGTTTGTTGTATCTTTCGACATCCTTAATTTTGTTGATCAAATGTTTAAAATGATGCTCTTGAACCAGATAACACAACGCTGGTTTATCTATACTTTGGTTTCCATTATCTTCTAGAATTTTCTTCAAATTTGATAAATAACCTGAAAAACTAAAACTTAGAAATTTCGGATCTTTCTTCAAATCGTATTTCAAAGCTTCTCTTATTGGATATTTTGCATTTATTTCAGTATAATTTCCAATCTTGGTTATATTTTCGTTGATATAATGTTCCATTTCTTTCCCAATCATGTTACTCCTCAACCCTAATTCTCTCCCACACTTATCCAACGAGTCTCCAATTGCAATATCTAGTGTTTCAATAATAATCTTGTGAGTATATATGTTTTCCGAGTACACCAGCACTGTATGTCCACCACTGCACAATAGAGAGTAATTAGGGAAAGTGATGGATTTGTCAAACATCGTTGGCATTAAAAGATGGCCCAACATATGGTGGACCCCAACCAAAGGTCTCCCACTCGCCACACTCAGCCCTTTTGCAAAGTCGTACCCTACACTTAGTGAGCCAGGCATCCCGGGACCTCTAGTACAACAAATCAACTCTATATCTTTTTGAGACAAAGACAATCCCGTGTCGCGTAGAGCCTTTGATACCAAGTCACCTAGCTCGACCTGATGGTGGATGTGTGCCTTAGTTGGAATAATACCACCGTCAGCAGCAACTGTACTCAAGGTGCTTTTCAAGTCAATTAGAATATCCCCCTCGGTATTTACTATCGAGACACATGTATCGTCACAGGACGTTTCAATAGCCAAAACATTGTATCTTCTCAACTGGTTCAATTTCAGAAAACGAGATTTGTGTGTTACAAACCTTTTCAAAAACATTATCACACTATTTGGTCTTGTCTCTTTTTTGTGTTATTTTTCCTTTGAAATGAATTATAGTAATCTTGTTAGTAAATATACATCATCGAATCACAAGATATATATATCTCATATTTGAACAATCAATGATATCATCATGTGATAAAGTTCTTTCATTTACATTGAAAATACGTCAGAGCTTTTCCCTGCGTCGTTTTCCTTTTATAAAAAAAAGAAAACCTCCGTCAGAAAAACGAAGCAAATAAATATTTTTCTATTTTAAAAAATTCATTTTACATAGTAAACATAAATACCCGGATTTAAGAATTTACTGATACAGAAAAAATATAAACAAATTGCTTAAAAAACAATGCAGATTGTGTTTAAAATCTATTTTCTCTCAATTTTCAATCTTGTTTCAATTTTTTTTTTTCAGTTTTTTTTCAATTTCTGGTTTTGTTCTTGTAATGAATTGAAAATATGATAGACAAATCTTACAAAACACAAATCTTTAAACTTATTTCATCTAAATTATTTTGTTGATAACGTACAATGTATTTCAATCTTTACTTAAATAACTCATCTTTTCATACAGTTTGTACTTAGAGTATGTACATAATTTGTAGGTATAACAGGAAAAAACATCTCAAGGAGATATAACCACCATCGATTCATAATTCTAAGGTGCAGTTTTTAGCATCATTGCAATAGTTTGAGATATTGGAATTGTTATATTGTTCAATTCAATTTTTTTTGTTATCTACTTTTACTCATCACTTCCATTCACTTATAATTACATTCAGTTTTGAAAAAAGTTCAGGTTTTAAGAAAGAAAGAAAGAAAGAAAAAACTTACATCGAATATCAAGTTTTATCATCAATTTTTCAAAACTAAACAAAACAAAACACTCTGTTCATCAGCATACTCACAATACATAGTCTAGGAAACAAAGTTTTTTCTTTCTCTCCATCAAGTAACATAATTATAGTTAGAACTTCATATTCTGTTTTTTAATATTTTTGCATGAACCAATGGTTACTCTAGCGTCTTCTACTATACCGGTTGGGTTTCAAGAACACCACCATCCACATCCACACCATGTCAATCCCTCTCATAAGGAAGCGAGCAAAAAAACGAAGAATGATGATAATAACAGAAATCAGCCACCATCTCCGCCGTCATCTGGCTCAAACAATTCTAAACCAGACGAAAATCAACAACAGCCAATATGGCATAATATCTTGGCTGGTGCGTGCGGTGGGGCTATTGCTGATAGTGTTATGCATCCTTTGGACACAGTGAAAACAAGGCAACAAACCACTGCGTTGATCAAGGATTTTTCTATACCAAAAGTGAGTTTCAAAACTATTTTTCAAAACGAAGGTGTCAGAAAGGGTCTTTTTGCAGGGTACAGTGCTGCTTTGTTAGGGTCTCTGCCCTCTACAGCTGTTTTCTTTGGAACATATGAATACATCAAAACAGAAATGATAGATAAAAGACAATATAACGAAACCATGGTCTACCTACTGGCAGGGTTTTCTGGTGATTTACTGAGCTCAGTGATATATGTTCCTAGTGAAGTTTTGAAAACAAGATTACAATTACAGGGGAAACTTAATGTCGACTTGTACGGGTACACCAGTTTAAGAAATGCCATTTACAAAATATATAAATACGAAGGTATAGGTACGTTTTTCTATGGTTACAAAGCAACTTTGTCTAGAGATTTACCCTTTAGTGCCCTGCAATTTGCATTTTATGAAAAATTCAGACAATACGCATTGAGTATACAGGCGAAAACCACTATAGAGAACGAGCACACTACACACAGTGCGTTTGTTGGAGAAGACGAGGAGTTGAACTTTGTTTCGGAGTTAATAACAGGTGCGTCAGCTGGTGGGTTGGCAGGTATTATCACTACTCCATTGGATGTAATGAAAACAAGAATCCAAACAAACAACAACACGGAGTCGCACTTGCAAAATAACCACATCTTGAAAAGTCTACGAAAAGTCTTTCAACAAGAAGGCCTGGTCGGTCTGTTCAGCGGTGTTGGCCCAAGATTCATTTGGACCAGTATCCAAAGTAGTATCATGCTATTCCTATACCAGTCTTTTTTGAAATCAATGGATAATGTAAATAGTAACAATACGAAAAAGCTAAAGGATAGTTGATTAATTTTAAAACGGCATTGATAAACAGACACACACACAGCATACGTCTCTATATATAATATATTCATTTCTATATGTAACTTTTGCATTTATCTTGTTAATAAAATCATATATATATACTCCTATTTTTTCAAGTCGATATAGAACAACGGCTTTTGTAAGCGTTTGACAATCTAACCAAGAGACACACGTGTTTCTAGTTTTGTAAATTATAGCTTTCTTTTTGAATTCCCTTCCCGTGATCAATTTACATGTATGATGAATGGGGCTGCGTGGTTGTTAAATCTACAGTCTTTCACATGGCTGTTCTCTCTAAAGATCGAAGTAATGTCCATTTAAAAATGTTGTCTGCCTTGTTCCCTGTGGATCACCAATCTGTTTTCAAGATTGAGGAGAGGAGAAGTTGGACACCAAAAGGAAACTCAAAAAAAAAAAAAAAATAAAAAAAAAACAAACCAAAAAAAACTTAGCGAGAGTACTCACACTGTGGAGGGAGTGTACACTAAAATTAATAGTTTGTTGGATTTTTAAAGCCATCGTTTATTAACTTTTAAATTGAAACCAATCTTTACAATATAGTAAGTTAGTACTTTTTTATATTTAGTATTATTTAATTCCTAGGAAGCTAGTAATTGAATTTAAACATACTTTTGTGTTGATAGAAATGACAAAAAACCAACGACAGACATTTATAGAAACACTAAGGGGAGTTTATTAAAACACAAAACCCACGTTTATAACAACTACTTAATCAATTTCAAAAAGACATTCTTCAAAAGGACTTTGGTTTTCCCTATCAGATTTTTCTTTTTTTTTTTTAGTCTTATCATCAAAGAAAAAGAATGCAATATTTTGGAAGAGCGCTAGGTTCAGTGACAAAATCGTGGTCTTCTATTAACCCATCAACCCTTTCCGGGGCAGTGGATGTCATTGTGGTGCAGCATGCGGACGGGGAGCTATCTTGCTCCCCATTCCATGTTCGTTTTGGTAAGTTTCAAATTTTAAAACCTTCTCAAAAAACAGTTGATGTTTCTATAAACGGCCAGCCGACTACTATTCCAATGAAATTAAGTGAGTACGGGGAAGCTTACTTTGTTTTTGAGACTGAAATGGAAAACGTCCCGGACGACTTGGTTGCCTCCCCAATGGCAAGTGCGTCCAGTTCGCCGTTAATGACTCCACAAAAAACGCAGGAAGAAATTGCCATCACATTGCAGGATACTAAAGAAAAAAATGAATACGATAATTCAGGGTCGAACTTGGAAGAACCAGATTTTTTAGATATTAACGAGGGTACAAACTCCAGAAATTCTCAAGAGACGAAAACTCCTGATTTTAAACCTAAAAGTAAATTTTACGACGAGGATGAAATCTTAGCCCCAGTTACTTCTCCAGTGTTCACACCTATCCAAGAAAAATTGGAAAAAATCAAGATCCCGACAAAGTTGGACAATTTGACCGGTGATTTGTTATTAGATATCGAAGGTTACAAGTACAACCAGGACAAAGTCCATGATTCGGACGAGTTAGTCAAACAAATATTGCAGGAGGAGTTTGGTGAAGACGCCATTAACAAGATGGTTGAGAAAGATGCTCACGGGAATATAAGAATTATTAATCAATCGGGGCCTAGTAGTCCCGGGTCATTTGAGCGTCCACACTCGCCAGTATCATCTGGAGACCAGATAACGGGGACTCCTGAATCTGGGGACGGGTCTTCCCCATATATTTTGGAAAGTAACAGTACGGGGACTTTAACTACAAACACATCAACTACTGACAACAACATTTTATCTCCGGAGGCCCCTGAAAATAGCCAGACTCCAACTCCTGAGAAAAAATACATCAAGACAATTAGATTGACTTCAGATCAGTTGAGATGCTTGAATTTGAAAATGGGAGTGAATGAAATTCAGTATTCTATCGCTAATGGGAAATCTTTCTTGACTGCAAACTTGTTTCTATGGAAATGGGACACACCTATTGTGATCAGTGATATTGACGGTACTATTACCAAGAGTGATGCCTTGGGTCATGTGATGACGATGATCGGAAAGGACTGGACACATCCTGGTGTTGCCAAATTATTTAATGACATCTACAACAATGGCTACAATATCATGTATTTGACTGCGAGATCTGCTGGTTTAGCAGATTCCACAAGAGCGTACTTGAAAACGATTGATCAGGACGGTGGGTACAAGATTCCACAAGGACCCGTCATCTTGTCACCTGATAGAACTTTTACAGCACTAAAGAGGGAAGTTATTTTAAAGAAACCTGAAGTCTTCAAGATGGCTTGTTTGAATGACATCAGACAGCTGTACTTGAAGGATTTGTCATTAGGTTCTGAAAATTTACAAATGGAAACCCCTACGAAATCGACAACCAACAAAAACAATGCACAAGTATTTGGTGTAGATGAAGATATTCCAACTCCGTTCATTGCAGGTTTTGGTAACAGAATAACTGATGGTATTTCTTATAGAAGTGTTGGTATTCCTAAATCAAGAATCTTTACAATCAATCCGGATGGGGAAGTACATATGGAATTGTTGGAATTATCAGGTTACAAGTATTCTTATTTATACATCAACGAGTTGGTTGATCATTTCTTCCCACCGGTTGTTACAAACGATGATGGTGATCTAGAATGTTTTGATGATTTAGATGGTATGGGTGCTCATCCGAATGCCAGTAATAATATGAACACAACACCTCTTCCTTCTGTGTCATCTTCGTCATCTGTTACTCATAATAACAACACAAACAATAAGGTAGCAGACGAGAGTGGAATTTTGATCCCTGGGTATAGTATTTTCATTGAAGATGCAGATGGCGTCAGATCTAGATCTAGTTCCATTAGTGTCCGCCCTACTTCTTCTGACTTGAAGACTAGTGGTAATCACTATTCAGATACAACAACTCACAATGCGACTAGTCACAATGACGAAGAGTTAAATAGTATGAACACCAGACTAAGCAATACTGCTCATATTCATCAAAACTTGAAGAAGGATTCTAGTAAATTATATGGTAAGAAGATGTCACTTTTCAGAAATAAAGAAGAGAAATTTTCAGATGTTAATTTTTGGAGAGAACCTTTACCAGACATTAGTGACTTAAGTGATATCAGTGATGAAGATGGTACCTTAGGATCAGAGACGAAAGAGGATGGAAGTTTGAAATTAGGAAACAAAAATTTTGATAATAATGATTCTCAATTTTTGAATAGAAGAAATGCATCACCCGTATCTAATAATACTGAAACTTATCAAAATAATACATCAAGGAAATCATCTATATCACATAACAGAACTAAATCTATCGATAGTGGATTTTTTGGATTTTTAAGCAGGGAAAAACCACGTAATGATTCTGGTGATAATATCAGTGGGAAGTCCAAGGAAGAACAGTTGAATGATAATATTACTTTGAGTACACCATCTGGATCCCCATACCTAGCTGGTAAAGGAAATGTTTCCCCATTGATTGTAGAAAAGGGATCTCCAACTTCTATGACTTCATCAACACATGTCAAGTCTGACGGTGCACAAAAAAATACACAAACTAACAATGAAAGAAATGTTGAATATAATAATTATAATCACAATTATCAACAATCAGCTGAACTTGGGAAACAAATATATTTGTCGTTGGGATCTCCGTTATCATCTCCCAAACTGGAATCTTTGGATTTAGACAACGAAACACACAGACAATTATTGGACTCTACTTATGGGTTGGACACACCGACCAAAGTTCCTATCATGTCTAATTTCAATTCATCCAATATAATTTCAGAACACAGAGAATACAATAATATCAAAATCAATCGTGAAACCAATGGTAATAACGGAGAAAACTTATTATTTGAAAATATAAATCCAGAATTGACTGATGGATCTATAGATCAAAGTAATTACGGGAACAGTATCATGAACCCTATCAAATCTGTGACACAGAACACTACAACAACAGTACCCACTCCCATGACTTCTATGACTTCTACATCTAGCACTGATAACAACAGGAACAACATATTTTTATCAACATCTAACTCCACAGCCGCCGTTGATAATGTTGATGCTTATGATGATCATGACGATGACGAGTTTGACGATGACGAATTTGAAGATTAGACCATTTAAGCAGTCTTGTCTCCATCACTTCTTTTATATACAATACCCATCCTATGTACTCTTTATGAGTCTATATATATATTTTTTTTATTTGACTAACACTGTTTAAGTCGCATATTTGCCCCTATATAGTTGTTTAAAAATAGCCGCCAAGAACAAACATATTAGAAAATTGAAAAAAATTGAAAAAATCGGTTTAAACTTTAAACTTTTTAATCCAATACATGATTATGATTTGCAAAATAATTAAAAAAAAACCATGTACTTTAAAAAAAAAAGTACCAAAACAAATGGTGTTAAAATAGTACATCTAGTTTTTTGACAATATTCAAGGTACACATTACCCATGTTGTCATTTTATGAGAGATATAATGTCTATGTGTTCTTAGCATTAATTTACAAAAAAAAAACAGAAAAAAAAACATGTTTCATCGACGCTGTTGAAAATTATTGATATTATTGGTCTGCTTTGTTACTCAAGCGATACCATGCATATATCCAAATTGCAGTTAAATGCTTACCATACAAATTGATGCACACACAAACACACACATCTACAGGAAAGTATGCAAAAAAAAAAAAAAAAAGACCCAACAATAGAAAAACAAGCAATCTTCCCCACTCTTTTAAAATATCCACTCCGAATAGACACACTGTATATGCATGCACGAAATTGGGGGAGAGCAAAGATACAAGTCGTAATATTAAATCTCGAATATAACAGAACTACACACACTCGAACATTGTGGTTGGAATATGCATGTATACACCAACTGTACACCCAAGTTATTATATGTGTTTCTCTTGGTCCACGTGCATATGATATAAACAACTTCAGGTCAGTGTCCCGGTATACATCTCTCTCTCTCTTTCTCTTGATACAGATGAATATAAAGCACCCAGTATATCTGCGGTTTTGGTTCATACTTTTTTCTCTCCTGTCATAAAAACATATGAATTTATACAGACATAGGTAGATATCGGTAGAGATATATTCTAAACGGAAAATTTCTTCTTTTAAATTAGATTTCAATTTTATGCAGTTAGTTGGCTTGTAGTTAGTGATACAGTGTTTTGTAAGGAAAAATGTGCGATTTTGTTGAACATTCATATTTCAAATTCAAACTCACGACAGCAAAAAAAAAAAAAAAAGAAAACAAAAAAAAATAAAAACAAAAAATTTGTCTAAAAAATATGCTACAAAAAATATGAGTTCTGTCTATGCACACGAAAAACATGTAGAATTTAGTTAATTAGTGACTTTTCAAGAATTCGATAGTGGTAACATTTGTAATTTCTAACTCAAGATAGCGCATTCATCATTTAACAGACACATTCATTCTTTAAGCAACTATTTTGATAATAACTATATCAACAGAGACATATACCCAAGACGATAAATAGTAATATACATACATTTGGACTTTGAAATTTTATTGATACAGGGAAAGAAACTAGAATCAAGACAAGTGAGTAAAAGAGAAAAAACTCACGGCAGATTATTATTGACAAGTATGAGTGAGAACCGAAACAACAAACAAATGCTGCATGAATGGGTGGCTTCTGGA
This sequence comes from Hanseniaspora occidentalis var. citrica, assembly GCA_030573535.1. Classification (NCBI taxonomy): domain Eukaryota; kingdom Fungi; phylum Ascomycota; class Saccharomycetes; order Saccharomycodales; family Saccharomycodaceae; genus Hanseniaspora; species Hanseniaspora occidentalis. Next base: position 31,589 of record JAJMDI010000164.1, read on the forward strand.
CAAACTCAAAGTCAAAGTGAAAATCAAAGTCAACAGCAAGAAGAACAACCAAGTGTTTCCTCGACGTATGACAGGAACAAGGTGACAATTAGTCCGCATGCGTTTGTTGCGGACTCTATGGCCAAGAACTCGAGACAGCTGCTGTATGCACACATATACAACTACTTGCTGAACAACGGGCACTACGAGAGTGCAATGACGTTTTTGAAGGAGGCAGATGTTCCCGTGTCGGCAGACTCTCCAGGGTTCACACTGGGCAAGAATAATTTGTTGCAAACAAAGGTATTGATGGACTCTCCGAACACGTTTCTGCTCCAGTGGTGGAACACGATGTGGCACTTGAACGAGTTTGTTGAAAAGCAGCCTCTGGAGTACATCACTAACATGAGACCATTCATAGATGTCATTGCTCCGATAATGCCTATCAAACAGGGACCTCCACAACCTCCACAGCCTCCACATCATACGAACTACCCGCAGGACAATCAAAGACCGAAAAAAGACCCAAACACCTTCTTTGCATATCCGTTCCAGGGACCAATTTCTTCTACAACACAAACTCCAACAACACCTTTGGCCACATCTTTCAATAACAGACAATCGCAGTATACACCTAATGGTCCTCCAGGAAGTGTCAGAAATCCTGGTCCTCCAGGTCCTCCAGGTCCTCCAGGTCCCCCGGGTTCTAATATGACTGATCCCAACGGACCACCCGGCTACGCGAACAATACACAGCCAAATGGGTACTTTCCAAGTAGGTCTGGAGCCGGTGCTGGCCCATATCAACATCATCACAATCAACAGCAACAGACAAGTGCTAAAAATACACCCAATCATGAACAGGATGTCAGCTCCACAGGCGCTGGTCCACAGTACGCTGGGCATCCATACTCTAACATGACCGGCCAACCTAACAAACCTTTATCTGCATACCAGCAATATCAACAACATTATTCTGCTCAGCAGCCATATAAACAGCACCATTACGGACAGCCTCTGCAGGGGTATCCTCCTCAACAACGCTATGATACTCCTGGGTATCCATCACAGCAAGTTTTGTCTAAGTCTTCTCTGGAAGCACAGTTTGGTTCCTCCCAACCTAACAAACAGAGTGGGCCGGCTTATGAAAACAGAGGTTCTATTGACAACGGAAGTTTGGCCTACGAGGCTCAAAGACAGCAGAGAGATATTATTATGCTGAACGCTGGGAACACCCCACAAATGGATCCCCCCGGTCACAGCAACAATGTGCAAGGTATGCAGCAAAACCTCTACGGGAAACCTGTAATGAATCAAGGTTCACCCACATATATATACAGTCCAAATAAGAAGTACGGTGCCAAGTCTTCACCCACTGGGTCGCAAGTCTCCTCCACAAAGGAGAAAAAGGCTATCTTGGCTCAAGTTGGTAGACAAAAACCAATGAACCGCCCATCTCCTGTGGGGAACTCAGGTAAGTTAAACCACATTCCAGAAGAAGTACTTCATGACCATGGCATACCGGTTGTGGACGGGAACGGACCAGCACAGGGGTATGACTCAAAAGTAGATGGTGACTACTATTCGCAGTCTGCTGACAAAAACCCAAACTCATCTTATAGGTTCTATCAGCCTCCGCCCTCATCTACTTTGAATAACAGCGATAACAACATCAGTCAAAGGTACGCGACAGGTAATTATGTTCCTGCGGCGAGTCCGAGTCCGAGTGTGAAGAGTGCGTCTTCAAGAAGCCGGGCCAAGAAAGCCGGTAATGGTGCTTCTACGCCTGTGGCAGAGGAAGATATGGGACAAGAGAAACCTACGTACAGGTTTGGCAACCCCGAGCAGCAAAAGTTTCAGTTGGATCAGAGACAGAAGGCAATCAAAGCGCGGCAGCAGTACCAGCAGCTGGTCTTGCAGCAGCAGTTGCAGAAACAAGCCCACGCTGGAGGAGTGGACCAGAAAGGCCTCGTTTCCAATCTTTCCACGCCGGGAAACATGAACCCAGACAGTGTGGCCCGCGACTCAGGCGCAGAGTTCAGTGCACCGCCACGGTCTGTCCACTCGGGCCAGCCTACCCCGTACCAGAACTTCTACTATAACAATGTTTCTGGGTCTGCCTCCACTGAGAATATCGACTCTGTGGCCCAGCAAAAGATGTACTCTGCGATGGACAACACAGGGAGACCTGGTACACAGAAGACCCCAGCGAACACCGGTGCAGTGTATACTGGTGAGTTGGCAGAGCCGCCGAGTGTGCATGTTGCTGCGCCGGGCAAAGTCGTCAAGAGTAAAGGGGCCAAGAAGAAGACCGGCACGCTGTTGTCGCCCGCGGTGCAAGAGGACGAGCAGCCGTCTGAGGCGAGTGTTTTCGAGCAGACGATGGCGGACCCGTTTCTGATGCAGGACTTCAACATCGACGCTCTCTCGGGCAGCAGGCCGATGTCGGTGCACGACGTTGTTGGGCCAGGGGCGCGCGACATTGAAGGGCCACACGCTGGCGAGGACAACATGCTGGACTCTGCGGCAGACCTGACAAAGTCTGTCTTGCACGACACGGACCTGAACGACGAGGACTTCTACAAGAGCGGGGTCGACCTGTTCCAGCTGGACAACGTGAGTGGGGACTTTATGCACAGCGCGAAATGAAGCAACTGTGTGTGTGTGTGTGTGTGTAGCTATTGTGTACGTCTTTATATACATTGAATTTAATCAGTAAGTGGTTTTTGAATATATTAAGAATGTATAATTATAGTATTGAAAAAATTATATTGTGTGAGAGTGGGAGGAGTTTCATTTTTCTGTTGATTTTACTGGGGATCATGTTTTTTTTTTTTCTCTTTTCTCCCTCGAGTGTAGGCCATTTCTAGGACGCACAAAGTTGGGAAATCAAACTGTTCTCTTTTGTTCATTAAAGAAACAACAGCGGTCTATTTGGCATTATGTCGTGAATCGCAGAGATGGTGATCCCACACAGGAATGGGGGGAGGTGAGCCAAAAACTGGAAATAAAAAACAAACGGAAAAAAGGAGAAAGAAACAATCCTGCGTCAACACACATCAGCAGAATATATGTGTATATATAGAAAGGATGTAAGTATAATCATGAGATGGGAGAGGCATAGAAGAGAGAGAAAAAAAACCCAAACTATCCTGTCTAAACAGAGGAGTCTCTACCGACAAAGTGGATTTTGATCCAGTCAAAGGCGACCAACAATCTACTTCTGACACTCAAACACATGGCCAAGTAGGCGGATTGCCAGACCAAGAATGGAATACCACTACCGGACAACTTGACTTTGGATTCCCCAAAGGCCAAGTCGGCCAAGGCTTGTTCGCCACCGATGTAACACAAGGCACCTTGGTGGTCGTACTTGAAGTCGTCGATTTTCTTTTGCAATCTTTCGATCTTGAAGTTCAATTTTTCGTCAGAGTTGTTGGCGTCCAATTTGGAGTGTTCCAATTGGTCGATTTGGAATTTTTTGTGGAAAACACTGGCCAAGTATTCACCTTCTTGGTGGGCAACTTGAGCAGTTGGGAACAAACCTGGGTGGAAAGTACAGTCACCGATGGCGTAGATGGAGTCTTCGGCACCTAGCAATTCCAATTTCTTGTTGATCAACAAACCTCTTCTGGAGTTTTGTTCGGTTGGCAATTTGCTCATCAAGTTGTTGGTGATTGGTCTGCACCCGTTACCGGTGGCCCAAACCAACAAACCGTATGGGATTTCTTCAATTTCATCACCGATCTTGGCAGTGATGACAGAGTCACTGACGTTTTTAACCATAGTTTTCAATTTCAAGTCGATTTTGTTTTTTCTCATCAAATCTTGAGCATACCCGTACAATTTGGCATCAAACATGTTCAAAATGTTTGGCAAGGCTTCAACCAAAGTGATGTTGATTTCCTTGGCCAAAGAAGGCATCCATTTACTCAAATCTTCATCAACGTAATCTCTCAATTCAGCAGCAAATTCAACACCGGTTGGACCACCACCAACAACAACAAAGTTCAACAAGGATTTTCTCAAAGGATCGTCTTCATGTAAAGAAGCGGCTTTTTCAATGTTGTACAAGATTTTAGATTTAATTTTTTGAGCATCAGGGATTTCTTTCAAAAATTCAGCATGTTCGTAAACACCTGGAATACCAAAAGTGTTTGGTTGGGCACCAACACCAACAACCAAGTAGTCATATTCCAAATCGATTTCGTAATTGTTTCTGTCTGATTTGATAGTGATTTTTTTACCTTGAGGATCAATATCAGTACATTCAGCTTCAAAATAATCAACATGAGATTTAGAAGATCTGGTAATGGATCTGATAGGTTCAATGATAGATTTCAATTCAACAGTCCCAACAGGAGTACTTGGCAACAAAGGAGTAAACAAAAAGTAGTTTCTTGGAGAAACAACAGTAACGTTGTATTCAGAAGTGTCCAAATGTTTCAACAATGTGACTGCACCCCAACCGGAACCCAAAATAACAATGTTTTTTCTTTTGGAACCATTTTCGTGAGTCAAACTTTTAGGAGTTTGTGGTTTTGGGTTCAATTCCGTGTATAAAGAGTAACCAACGTAACCAGTGGCACCTAATAGAGAAAACAAAGAAAAGTAACCGATTTTCTTGAACAATGACATTTTTCTAACAGCTGGAGTGGTAGTACCAGTAGCACCAGTAGTAGCAGCAGTAGTGTTAGACAAAGCTCTAACACCACCACCAACTCTAGATTTCAATAAAGTGTTTCTAGTAATAGCAGAAGATAATCTTCCAGTAGCACCGATTTGTCTCAACATTTTTTTTTTGTTGTATATATTTTGCGAGTATATATGAGATGGGGAAGTGGGTGTGTGGAGTGTAAAAAAAAAAAAAAAAAAAAGGAAGGGAAGGGTTTGAAAGTGCTTCTTGTGTGGATGGGTTTTTTTTTTTTATTCACTCTTTTAAGATGTTTTTTTTATTTTTGACAAGTAAATAAATGTCAAGGTACTAAGAAGAATCAACAGTTTTGATCAAAAAAGAGTAGTCAAGAAAGTTAGTGAATCATCCTATCAAAGACATCGAGTATAACTACACGTGAAATACACGAAAACTATGTAGAATAATACATCACTACTACCTTAAAACTAAAGTATAATAATTAATAACAATCATATTATATATATATAATCAATCAATAATATCAAAATATTCGACATCATTTCTTCAAAAGGTTTTTTTTTTTTTTTTTTTTTTTAACTCTATCATTTTATTTCAACCAATTTAACCACACAACTTCAACAAGAAACAAAAACAAGAAGAAAGAAAGAAAGAAAGAAAGAAAGAAAGAAAGAATGAAAAATTTATCATTCATATATTTTTCTAAATTTTCAATAAAAACAACTTCTAACTTTTTTTATCTACGACATTATAGAGACGGAAAACCAATTTTTTTAAATTTTAATATTTTTTTTTTAAATTTGTTTTTATTTTTTTGCATAATTAATTATAACATGAAAAAATAAAAAAGAAAAAAAGAAAAAAAAAATATTAAAATTTAAAGAAAAATATTAAAAAGCGGTATTTAACAATAAATAAATTAATAAATCCAACTTTGAAAATTCAAGAATGAGGTTAATGGTTAAAGACTGTTGTTCATTAATAAATTATCATTAATAGTAATTAGTAAGACACTAATTAAAGAAAAAGTAACCGAGAGAAGTAATATGTGTAGTAGTAGTAGTAGTAGTAGTAGTAGTAGTAGTAGTAGTAGTAGTAGTAGTAGTTCGGATAAATTATTATTCAATTACAATTACAATTACAGTGTTGAAGAAAGAAAAAGAAAAATAACGGGTTTAACAAGAAATTGTATTGAGTAAAGAGTAATATTAGTAATAATGATGATGATGTGTATACAGTAGAGAATAGCATAGATGAATGTTTGGAGTAAAAGAAACAGTGGTGCAGTATTTTTATAATGTGGAAAAATTATTGAGAAGAGAGCAGAGATGAAAAAAATGATGAGTTTTGTGAGATGTGGGTGAGAGATAGAGAGTTGGTGGGGGTAAGAGCGTATGTGGGTAGTGTGTGTGGGTGGGTGATGATGTTGATATGATGATAAGAGAGGGTAACTAAAAGTAGATAGGGAGAGAGAGAGAGAGATAGGAGGATAGGAGGATAGGAGGATAGGAGGATAGGAGGATAGGAGGATAGGAGGATAGTAATTTACATATATAAATATACATACTGATATATAGATAGAGAAAATACACAACCACTAGTACTTATACGATTAGTTACACATGGTAGTAGTAGTAGTAGTCTTAGTTGGAAGAGGAGGCAATGGCAGCAAGTGTTTTTTCAACATCAAATTTAAAGTCAAAGTAGTTTTTCTCGAAATGGTGCAATCTGACATAACCATCTTCAGAAGCAGAAACAAAGTTGGTACCTTGTGGGGAGATGGCCAAGCCGTTGATAGGACCGAAATGACCACTGATTCTGCCGATTTCCGTTTCAAACACTTTGTGGAAAAATCTACTTTCAAAATTACCTTCTTTGGCACCAGTGGTGGTGACGTCTCTTGCTTCTTGACCACCACCAATGATGACAAAGTCTTTTAGTGGGCAGACACAGGCACTGTTCAACGGACCTGTACTCTCGTACTGTTTCAACACTTGCATGCTCTCGACATCAACCAACTTGGAGAATCTGTCCTTTGAAGCAGTGATGAAATAGGTTCTGTCTGGGGAGAACTGGATGTCGTTGATGATCAGTTTGTGCAAGGCGTCCTGGTAGACGATTTTTTGCTGGCTCACATCGTACTTCAAGATGTTCCCGTCTTTGCACCCGATGATGATGTACTTGCTGTCGTAGGACCAACTGGCTCTTTTGAATTCGGCAAAGGTGTCTCTTTCCGGGTCTCTGTCTATCTTGAAAGCGATTTCGCCAATCTTCCCGGTCTCGTTGTCAAAGTGGTAGACGTCAATGCACCCGTGGGTCTTGAACACACCGGCAGTGATCACCAACAAGTACTTGTTGTCGACTGGGGAAAACTCAACACACTCGATGTATGGCAGGTACTCGATGTTTTGCAGTTCTTGGCCGTTTTCCAACTGCCAGATCTTGATGGTGGAGTCACCGGACCCGGTGACACAGTACTTGGAGTTGCTGGTGATGTCGACAGAGTTGATGGCACCGTTGTGGCCGTTGAAAGTACCAATTCTCTCACCAGAAGAGGCGTACCAGACAGAAGCACTCTCGTCCGCAGAAACGGAAACAATAATGTCACCATCACGGTTGTATTTGATTTGGGAAACAGGTCTACTGTGACCAAACATTTGGATAGATCTCATCTTTGGAAATGTGTGTGTATTTGGTATGTGGTGTGATTTCTTGGCTTATTTGTGTTTCCTTATAGTAGAAAAAAATGTGGACTTAGATAGATCTCCAAGATTACTCAAGACATAGGAGACACAAGGAAGCAATGAAAGATGAACAATAAAATTTTTCAAGTTCAGAAAAAAAAAAAAAAAAAACATAAAAACAAAGACTATAAAAACAAATTCAGTATTTTCAGTGTGGTGTGCGATGGTTTCTGAGGAGCAGTTACCCTCTCCTTGATATAGCCCAAACTTCACAGAAAGAACAAACGAAAAAAGAAATTCATGAGAAAACAGACTTTTGAGAAGAGAGCACTATGGGAAGGGTAACTTTAAAAATTAAGTGGTTATTATGAAGAAACGTGACTTCTTCATACAAAGGCAAACAGAGATAAGATTGCTACGCCGGGGAATGTGTATTTATTTTTAACCGCCAATAATGTACTTGATCACTATATTCATACACTGATTAGATAAGTATTATATAGATTAAACAATAAAAAAAATAAAACACACACACACACACACAAATGACATACATTGCGCTAGCTTTGTACATGGTGATGTTCTGTTGCACATTTACCATTAGCGTGGTTTTTGTTGTTCCAGCAATGTTGCTTTCTTCTATCTTTGCAGCAAAGTTAGTGTTTTACGGGATAATCAGCAATTTTTTCTTTAACATTGCACAGGTAATATATGAGTACAACGTCACTTCTTTGAGAGTGATCTTTTATGAACTCGCTGAAAACATACCACCAGCTCATACTCCACGGAAACAAGAGTCACTCTTTAGCCAAATTTCTGGTGTTTTAAATCTAGTCAGTCTTTCTAATTTGAAGACAATCTACAAAACTGTTCTATCAAGTATACTACATAGAGATCAACCTTCGGTCAATATGCCCACTACAACAGCTACAACAGCTACAACAGCTACACCAAGTGAACCCACTACACAACTGAAATACTCGTAAGTCTGATACTCTCTTAGTTTACTTGTTTTTTTATATACAAACATAGAATCCTTTCAATATCATCTTTTTAATTAATTAAATCTTTAATTACTCCTTTGGATTAAATACTCGCACGTGACACACACGAGGGTAAAAGACGGAACAACAATATAAATCACTTTATACGAGTAACCCAAAAAAAACACACAAAAGAATCAAACAACAACAAGAACAACAACAGCACACAGAGAATGAAAAATAGGAAAAAAAAAAAACAGTGGAGTGTACGCATACTGAAAAATAAAGGTTTAGATATACTTGTAATGTACTTAATTGTAGTAGTTAATGATCCAAAGAATCAATAGTAAAAAAAAATAAAACAACACAACCATATAGAAACAAGATGAAATTGTCAATTGCATTTTTGTTGGCATCTTTTGTTGCTTTTACTCAAGCAACCAGCAACCCGCATATTGCAAAACCTCACCTAATCACCGGTCAAAATAAACAATACATAGATTTATCCAATAACGTGGGGAAAGTGGAATTGAACTACAACGAGAAGGAACTGTTGAAATTCCAATTTGAATACAATTCTAAAACTAACAACGACAACGACAACGAAAACGAAAACGAAAATCAACCCCAACATGTCTCCTTGACCTTGGCTGTCGGTGACAAGATTGAACAATCGTACCTATTGAAGAAACAATCCAGCAGCAACGAGTACTCTTGGTTGCAGCAAACAAACCAATTGCCAAGAGCATTGGTCTACCAGTCTTTGAAACACAGTACTCCAATCACCGCCAAACTATATTTGAAATCCTTCGAAGACGACGTGGCCATTGTTGGTGCTCCTCTATTTGAAATCGAGTTCATCGAAGCCACCATTCCGAAACCTGTCTTGAACAAGATTGCTGAATCGAGAGACGACGACGCTTTTTTGAAAAAAGAAATCGTCCACCAGTTCCATCAAGCCCCAAAACAAGCCAACAAGTTCATCGTCACTTTGTTTAGTGTCGCCGTTGTCGTTGCAGCTTTTGCCACGTTGTCCTCTTGGATCGTAAGCATCGACTTCAAAAAAAACATCACTGTGAAGAAAAGTTGCGGGACTTTGACCTACTTTTCTGTTTTCCTAATGGGGATCATCGGCTTGGAATACAGTTTCTACCAATACTACTTGGGTAACAACGATATCTTCAACACTTTGTACAATGTTTTCATTCTATTCACTCTTCCTACTGTGTTGTCTGGTGCAAGATTGTTAAAGAGATTATACTAAAATCATTAGAATGACGTCGCATTATTCTCTTCTATAAAAAAAATGACATCTCTATATTAAAAGCACATGTACGTATATATACACCGATATACCTATATATATGTGTGTGTACATTACTTATATATATTTTCAATCCATCTGAAACTATCCAGAATAGGCTTGTTGAAATCATTAGCAGCAACAATCTTACCCTTGATTAGTCCCAGGGGCACAAAATTATATGTTCTGGAATCAACAGAATAAGATAGATTGTCTCCGGTCAACCACACATGGCCCTTTGGTACACGTACAAATTCATTAAAACTCTCTCCCTTATTCACACTAGCTATGCACTTTTCGTCATTCAATGCTTTCTCTATTGTTTCATGGTATATCTTTTCTTTCTCTTGTAGATCATCAATTTTATCGAGATTCATAGAAGCAGACACGCGCGAAATATAGTTCAGTTTGCTACTCATGCTGGGGTCCACCTCAATGATATCTCCTGGCATCCCGCTTACTCTTTTGCAAACCCGCTGCATAGGATCGCTTGGCTTGATCGCGACAACGCAGTCGCCCATCTCGATGCCCCTCCCGTTGTTGTATCTCTTCGACACATGCACATAATCGTTGGTTGAGTTCAATGTTGGAAGCATGCTCTCACCTCTGGTCTCTGTAAATTCGTAAACATGACCATGTATAACGTGAAGAAAACAAAACGCACGAACCGAATATGATACACTCTTTCCTATTATGTTCATTTCTATAAAGACTTGGCTTTCCTTTTGATAATTTCGCACAATGATTTAAATGACAAACTAGCTTAATATTTTATAGCACAATCGTTCTTAGATTTGTTCAATTTGTAACTTTTGTGTTATTTCTTTAAGTAACTGGTCATCTCTCATTCCACATCGAATATGTACAAATCTAAATGCGTCTGAACAAATTTCCTTAGGGACAATCACTAAAACCTCTAGATAAAAAAAATCAATTAAAATCACAAAACGAACATTAATTACAAATATAGAAAAAATAAAAATAAAAAATTATATCACGTGCTAGTAAATCATCACTCTAAGAATTTACCTAGAAAACCGATGAAGATCTGCAAATTGCCTATATTCAACAACCCTGTACAACTTCAATCTATCTATAAAAGACAAGCCTAAATAAAGCTCACCTCTTCTTCCATTTTGTAATGCATTTATAATGGATTGAACACCATTGTTTGCTCTTTTTTCTAATTTTATTGTTGTATCATTACTATTCAAAGAGGAAAAATATTTTTTGAACCTAAACAAAGGTACTGGTGGTGTATGAGGTAAAACAATTAATAAAGTTTTGGAATTATTTACTTCCAATATTCTTTCATTATATATTTCATAGCTTAAACTTTCGTGAAATTGTGCTATTGCAGCTTTCGATGATGAATACGCATAAGACGTGGTGCCTGAGAGTGTTGGATCTAAACTTATCGTATTTGTAATATTCACCAAATATAAGTATGTGTTGTTTTCATATTTCCTAAGAATCTCTTGAAATAATAGTATAACGTTTGTTATGTTACTGGTAGTTATAGCAACAAACTCATCTCTACTTTCTTTCAATATTTTGACCTCTGGTTCCGTGTTAAAGTTGTATCCCACATCTATATTATTAATTAAAATTAACGGTAAAGACATTTTGTTTTCTTTTTTGTTCAAGATATTTTGTTGAATAGTATTGCGTGAAAATTTACGTTCCGCTTCAGCCATACAAGACTTTAGTTCACACCAATTTCCAAAATCCAAACATGTAATATGATGGTAGTTGTCATATCCAGAAAGTATATCAGAACTTTTAGGATAATCAATATTTATTACATAAACGTGTTTTATTGTAAGAAGCAGTTTGCATAATTTTTCACCATACTCATTGTGTGATGCTCCCAAGACAATAACATACTGTTCAGATGTGTACACTCTTGTCAAATCAATGTTGAGAAGCACAATCTTACCGATTTTTAAGATCATTGCGTCTTTTTTTAAATGAATATACGAGTTCCCTGTTAAAATTTGGAATATTGTAAACCAAAAGTTGATAAGGCCTTTTAAAAAGGTACCAGGGCTTGTGTCTATCATGGCCTCGATGCACAAAAAAAGTTCGCCTTTGTTGTTGTTTTTTTGAATTAAAGTTTATTAGTTTTAAATAGATAAATTTTTCCTCTTATCAAGTGTTTAAATATTCAACAAACGACCTAAGTTGCATATCGTACCGTGTCTTTTATCATTCATTGACACAAAAGATACTATCTAATAGTGGCATAAGAAAAACTTCCTTTTATTATGATTGTTCAATTCATTATCACGTGACAAAGCATTGGTACATAACAATATCCTTTAGTGTTTGCTTTTGATTTTTTTTTGCTGAAAACTCAAATTCCAATTAATATAGAGATACCAGCGTTGCGATACTTACTAAATACATTTCAGAAGTAATAACACAACAATACAAGAAAAACAAAATAACTTAACCAGTCACTATACTAAAAACACAATATGAAAAATGATCCAAGTGCATCTGAAACACAGCACGTTGCCATTGAACAGCTTATGGGCCATGGTCTTTTAACCAAGACAATCAACGATACACATTCTCAGGGTCAACAAAGACAAGTATCTTTGGAAAGTTTGGTTCAAGACTACCAGGTTTGTAAATCTTACATTGTTGGGACGTGCCCGTACGAATTATTTCAAGGAACTAAAGAGTATCATGGGAAATGCCCGCAGTTACACATCTCTCAGTACAAATATTTATACAAGAGAAAATTTCACGAGTTGATACTCGGCAAAAGTTTAGGGAATGAGGAAATTGATGAAAATGATAGAAACATTTACTTGGAATTTAATAAACATTATTATAGAACTATGGCATTTTTCATAAAACAATGTGACGTGTCTAAGAAAGCAGCCAATGAAAAATTAGAGAGCAAAACTGAAGATGAAAGATTGAAAATATCACAAGTTTCAAAGACTTTAGACGACATAGATGAAAATATTGGCTTAATGATTGCAGAAATAGAAGCTCTAATTAAGCACCATGAACTTGACAAAGCAACATTGCAAAGTGCACATCTAAGTAGAATGTATGTGAAAAGAGAAGAAGTTGTAAAACAGGTGCGTGATTTCACTTCCAAAGTTGCACAATCTGACAAACAAGAACTTCAGGTGTGTGATGTCTGTGGGGCTTATTTGAGTAGGCTTGATAATGACAAAAGATTAGCTGATCATTTCTTAGGTAAAGTGCATCTTGCTTATGTTACCATGCGGACTGACATGAAATTCTTAGAGACTTTATTTAAAAAAAACAAAATCACTGTCAAGTCTATACTGGATACCAACACTGTTGGTAATCAGCATATATCTAGAAGACATATATCACAGAGTTCTAGTGCAGAACCTCGTGGATCTACTCAATTCTCAAGAGGTAGAGGAAGAGGGCGTGGAATATCATACTCTAGAAGGTCGGCTAGATACACAGACCAGGGGTATCAGGCAAATTATAATCAAGGAATACAATATAAACCCAAATCGGATTTTAGGCCTTCTTTTGACAACAATTCTGGCTATACATCTCAGGAGGACTCTTCGATATATACACAACCAGGTTTCGTGAAAGAAGATAGTAAAGGCTATCAACCAAGACACAGGCGTTAGAGAATCTGTATGGAGGGACGGGTTTTTCATGTTTATTCTTTCTTTTTTTATAGTGTATATCACAAAAAATATTTATACACTCTTCTCATTTTAATATTTCAGGTCAACAATGTTGTAGCTCTTCAATTATAAAGTAGCAGAAGATAAAACTAGACATGGGGCTCCTTAGTTAACTGTGCAAAAAATAATTAAAAAAATAAATAACTAAACCCTAATCCGATAAGTTCAAAACAAAAACAAAAGAGTATTGATTGTTGGTGCATCTACTGCCCCCGGTATTGCTGCTGTTTTAATTGCTAAAAAGTAATTGGGTGCAGCTGTTGTTGACGGTATTTGTTCTGGCTCCTCTTTTGAAAGAAACAAAGAATTTAAATTTGATACTCTTTTTGACTATAAATCTAAAAACTTCAAACAAGATGTCATCGATCACGTCAAAAAATCTGGTCAAAAATACGATGTCATTTATGACTGTTGTGGTAACACTTATTTCTTTAACTGTATGACTGATGTTTTAAAACCTAAATCTGAAAAATCATACTACGCCACTATTTCAGGTGATAAAAAACTATATATAATGGGAAATCTGGTATGCCAAATGTTTTTGGTATTATGAAGAGAATGTTGAGCAGAAGTTGTTTAACCACTACATGATGATGACTGCTGATGATAAATGGATCAATGAAGGTTTTGAGATGGTTTCCAAAGGGACTTTAAACATGCCTATTGATTTAACGTTTAAACCAGAAGATTACCAAGAAGCTTTTGATATTCTATTATCTAACAAAACAAAAGGTGAATTGTTTATTGATTTCTCCTCATAAATTTTTGTTAAAAGATATCTCAAAATATGAGTTAGTTACGTGATTAAAATGTGTTTTGAAAACATATTAGTGATCCTTTTTTAATAAATTTTCCAGATAATTTTGAAACCCCCAAATTTTAATTGATTTTAAGGTACCCAGATGCGTCTAATTTTATTTATGTACGTGTGTTTTTGTTAGTTGTGACTCAGTTGTTTTTTTTTTTCACATACAACAGAACGTTCAGTAAATATCAAAAATTGATATTTAATTTAAAAGGGGTGAAAAATTTGTAATGTTTAATATATTGTACTATCTGAGTATACCGTTTAACTGTTTTATAATACTCCTAAAACGTCAGCTTGTCTAAAACAAAAACAAGGGACACTTGTGACCCTAAAATATGCAATAGCGCTTGAAACAAAGTATATTTAAAAAGCAGTGAAATCCAAAAAAACAACATACAATATACCTTTTCAAGTTTGTAACATCATATTTAAACACTGACCTATGTGACGCTTTTCACAACACGATTTAATTTACAAAGATTGCATCTTTTACGCAAAGTAGTAATTTATAGATAAACATCAAATCAAGAACCTCAAAAACCAAAACGATGTCGGAAATTGTTAAAAGAAGATCACTTGTGTTCTACGAAAAAAACAAAAATTACACGCTAAACATACAAGATTTTGATTTGAACGCATGCTATACAACTCAAGACGTGGTTGTTAGAATACATTATGCTGCGTTAAACCCAGTGGACTATGTAATTTACAGGTATGCATCATCGTGTATTACAAAAAAATCACAGGCAAAACCTTTTGGAAGAGATTTTGCTGGTGAGGTTGTTAAAGTGGGAGATGCAATCCCACAAAGACAGTTTGCTGTGGGTGATATTGTTGTAGGGTACATTCCCCACAGTTTTGGTGCCACGGGTACAATGACAGATTACTTGGTGTTTAATCCAAATTCACAAAAAGCAATCTCTAAAATTAATCCTTCAAGAATATTGCTTTCTCCAGAAACTGCATCTTGGCCTTTAGTTTTTGGGACCAGTTTCCAAGCATTTACCAAATACTCTTTGAAACAAGATATTGATTGGAAAAATACTAACAACAAAAGAATCTTGATTATAGGTGCTTCAACCGCTACTGGTATTGCTGCAGTTCAAATTGCTAAGAATTATTTGGGTGCTGCTGTGGTGGACGGCATTTGCTCTCTGCAATCGTTTCAAAGAAACAAGCAGTTTGGATTTGATTCACTTTTCGATTACACCTCAGGACACGTCACCCAAGACGTTCTTAATCATGTTGAAGTAACTGGCTTTAAATATGACATTGTCTATGATTGTTGTGGTAACTCTTATTTTTTCAAAAACATTTTGGAAATTTTGAAACCAAAATCAGAAAAATCCTACTATGTGACAATAGCAGGTGACAAAAAAATGGACTATCGAAACCCATCGTTTCCTAGTGTAATGGGTATTCTTAAAAAATTGTGTGCAAGAAGTTACAAATACCATTATTTAGTACTATCGGCAGATAAAAAATGGATTGATGTAGGATTATCAATGATACAACAAGGATCATTACAGACACCAGTAGATTCGGTGTTCAAACCTGAAGACTATAAAAAAGCATTTGAAAGGCTAATATCGAATAAAGCCAAGGGGAAAATTGTAATTGATTTTTTATCAATTTAATAATACATATTTAAATTAGGCTATTTCCTGGTAGCCATTCCTAAATAAATAGATATATATTAAATTATTATAATCTTTAGGTAATTGTTTTTACTTTGTTTTTAATCAATTAGATTATTGTGCGTGAGCATCGTGTGTATAAAAGAAGAAGAAAAACATTATGTTACCCGCATAAACGTTTCTGTTTTTTGAGAAAATCATAAAAAAATTCCAAAAAAAAAACATAACAGAACATTTTGACAATTTTGTACATTTCTTTTATTTACATAGAACATAGTATCTGTAAGTTCACTGTACAAAGCAATCATCCATAGCAATTTTCTAACAAAAAACAACTTAAACTTAAAACAAAGCAAAAACCAAAACACTAAATGAGTAGTACAGGGTTCTTTGGAAACTCCAGTTCAGCTGTTAATACAACAACCTCGGGTGGATTGTTTGGTCAAAAACCAGCTTCATCGCTAAACTTTTCTTCCCAACAACCGCAAACTAGTTCCGGTTTGTTTGGAACTGGGGCTGGTCAATCACAAACACAATCTGCTCCATTGTTTGGTGCAGCCAACAACAATAATTTTAGTCAAATGCAACAGCAGCCACAGCCAACATCACTATTTGGTCAGCAGCCACAGCAACCACAACAATTACTGGCTACTTTGCAACCACAGCCTATCCAATCTTCTCAGTTAAACAGCAACAAGCAAGAAGCCAAACCTGTTCCTTCTTGGTTTACTGACAATATTAAAAGATCTACTCCGCAAGCAATTGTTAAAAGATCCAACAAAGAATCAAATGAAGATCAAGATGCTTTTTCTAATTCCCCAGCATCCACTGTGAATAAGGACCCATTTGGTACTGTTTCTTTTGGATCAAAAAAATCCAACACTTACAACACTAAAAACTCAGGCTTAATCAGCGGAAGCCCTACTGCCCTAAATACTGATGGTTCGGTTTCCCCAAATAAAAATAAATTAAGTTTTGACATTGACCATAGTGATGCCCCACCTACCAAGTCTATTTACGATATTCAGAGAGAAGATGAATTTGGAAGTGCATTTATTGAAAATGCTCACAACGGTAATGTCACCCAAACTAGTACTGACATATCTTTAAACGATACAACATCCGGTAATCATAGTGTTTTTAAATCCAAAAACATTTTTCAAAAGTCTAATAATCCAAGTGAAGTCAATATTGCTAAAGACAATAAAGTCGATAGTTCAGTTTCCACTGCTGTCCAGGGATTTGCTGTTTTAATTTTTGGCTATCCAGAATCTATTTCTAATCAAGTCATTGCTCATTTTGGTAAATTTGGTAAAGTTTTAGAAGATTTTGAAGTCTGTCGTACCGATTCATCATATGGTATTTTCAGATTAAACAACACTGATAAATCCAGTTCAAACAAAACTCAATTTCCAATTTTCACCGGAAACGGATGGGTTAAAATTACATATAGTTCAGAATCCAGTGCTTCGAGAGCCTTGAAAGAAAATGGTACTGTTTATGGTGGAGTTTTGATTGGGTGTGTTTCTTACTCTAAAGAGGCTGTCGAAGGCTTAGTCAACTGCAAAATCGAAAAATATCAAGACTCCTTATCCGTTACTGTGCCAGTACAATCTTCTATCAAAGAAACACAATTCGGTAGTGTTAAACTGAACAAAGAAAATAACGATGATTTGAAGAAGACACAAATCAATTCAACTAAAGTGCATTCTAGGGAACCGTTATTCTCTAATGAAAAGAAAATAGAAGTTATGAATGGTACTAATATTTTTGCCCACAATAAAACTGGCAGTCTATATAATAATGATACCGATCATACTTTGAAACACGGAGGTTGGTATAACACGTTGGAATCATCTCTATCTAAGGATGTGCCTTCTTCTAAACAAGCGCAAGGTTTGGCTGCCAAAGTAAACAACTGGCTTTTCGGTTGGGGAGAATTGTAAAGAACATGTGTTTATTATTATATAAAGCAGTGTATATATTAGTCTAATTATTTCAAAAGATATCAAATTATTTCAAATTCTTGTTTTTCGTAATTGTATGCTTCTTTGATGGTTTCTCCCGAAAAGCTGTGAGTAATAAAAAGCTTTCTATCTTGCTCACCTGCTTGAAGACTCTGAGTAACATAACCACTGGTAATTTTTTTGGTGCTTTCCTCAATCAATGCAGCAGAAAGTATATGCATGTCTTTTCTATTTTCCATAAAGCAGTCTATAATAAGGTACCTCATTAATGTATTTAATAAAAACACTGCTATTAGTGAGCCACTTTTTGGTTCGTTAAAAAACAAATAAAGAAACACAACGGGGCTAAAAGATGCAAAAGTGGAAGCAACAGTTGAAGAAGGTGACCATAAATAAAGTTTGTAATATACTTTACTAGTTGTATTCAAAGTGTCCAATTTATTGTTCATCAACCGAGCCCAAAGACGTTTCAGGTAAACTATGTACCTCTTTTGATCGCAATTATCTGTTGGGATATCATCAAGAGATTTTGCAACGATATTTTTGGATTTTGGAGGATGTTTTGTAAAAAATAACGAATAATCTTTATATGAAAAGAACAAAAACTGAACAGTTAACGAAACATTTGCCAAAAGTAATAAATAATATGTGCCCTGAACAACAGAATTCAATAAACCTAGGTATTTATCAAAACTACCAGATGACACCCTGTTTGATGGTTTGTATTTCTCTCCAAGAATATCACTGAAATATATATATTCTTTTAAGGTTTTGCTTTGTGAAAAGTCAAAATAGTCCTGTGATGATTCAATTTTTTCTTTATTTGGTTCCAATACATTATATTGAATAAAGCGCGTGATAAAAAATAATAAGGTTAAAGTAGATCCAAAAAAATAACCAACTTCTGATCCTTGCTTTTCCCAATCAAAAAGTTCTATGTATTCATTAATATGTAAGTAGCTATCAAGTATTAAATTTGATATGTACCGCACAATCTTTCCCCAAATGTCAAACCTCGAGTAGTCATTGGTCTGTTCCGTATCTTCAAAAAAAGCATAATCACTATCAAAAAAAACTAAATCATGTCTTGATAGTCTCACTGACATTGTATTAGATCATTTGTGTTTTTTACTTTTGTTATTTTATTATTTTCGTCCAGTCAAAACTACAAATGTCACTCTGAGATGATGATTTCAAATATAGGGGAAAGCCCACATTTTCCATTTTTAACATTGTGACATCAGGGTAATATTTGAAATTGTAAAACTCTATACACTAAGGACATACAAACTACCAATTTCGAGTTCCATTTCATCAAACAACGTAAGGTCTTCTCCTGAAACATCCAACATGAGAACCAAATGATCAATTTTGCTTTCTTTATTGTTAATTTTTATCCCTGCAATCGAATTTCCATGAACATTTTGCAGTATTTTAGGATTAAAAACTAAATTGGTATTGTCATGTCTATTGTTTATCTTCAATGACCATTGAATGTCTTTGGAATAATCTGTCGCTTCTTTATTTTCAAAAAATCTAATGTTCCATGTTTCCGACATATAGCCCATTGATGTATTTAATGAGATTTTAAACTTTTTATGGTTTTGTGAATTGTTAATTAGAAATGGGTTTAGCTTCAATGATAATCGGTAATCTCCTCCAAAATACGAATAATTTTCAGTGAGTATCGGTTTAAAAAAATCATTATTACACGAACACCCTATTCTAAACTCAGAGCCATACATAGAGTCATTAGAGCTGCAAACAACTTTGTACTTTTTAGTAGTGTCAAGCTGAATGTCATTGTGTGTTTGTAGTCCAATCTGATAATCTAGATGATGAATTAATGGATTTTCAAGTTTAAAGTCATCCATATTATAAAGCTGTAAGTTTAACTCTATATTTTCGGAAAGTATCTGAAATGTACATGAAGTTTCATTAGATGCATTTTCGCTATTGCTTTTGAAACTTAAAATGTAGCTGGGGTTTTGACAATACCTTTCGTGATGATTTGTCCAATTATTCATAAAGAGACCATTTGCAGTAGCTATAGACTTATAATCTAATTTTTTAAAACTTATTAATGGTGAAAGCTTGTACAAGTGAATCGTAAAATTTGATGATTTATCCGAAAAACAACATAATTTCCTTGTCTCATTCTGTTTAATTGTAAATTTCAACAAATCAAATCCCGTGTTATTTTTGTACTTTGTAGGAATAAAAGATGTAATGCAATTTTCCACAATTGATACATTGATATATGCCATGTCATTTGATAAATGTTTTTCTAGCAAAACAAACACTGTTTCTTCATACTTTGAATTATTTTCCACAATAAATATCGGATTTTCCAAAGATGATCTTGGATATTTGTTGGATACGCTTGTGTTGTACTTGAAGTGTATTCTGTCGTGAAATTTAAACATTTTTTTGGAGTTCCAGTTAATATATGCAACATCAAAAAATTGGAGCAACGTTTCCCATTTTTCAATAAGAATTAGTCTATCACTTTGCAACGGGTTAATCAATTTGATTTCTTTTTCAAAAAATTCACCTATAATATAATCATGACTAACTATAAATTCTGAATTGGAGTTTTCAAATTTCGATTTCGTACCAAACGCAATCGTGCATAAACCACTCCTATAATAAGACAAAAGTTTTTCCCAGGAAGACAATTCTCGAAGTTTAATAAACTCTGGAATATATCCTGAAAGCAAAAATGTGTCTATGGCTGTGTTTGATCCAACGTGTTCATATGAGTTCCCTTTAAATCTCAAGTATGCCTGTTCTAAAATTTTGTCTGCAACATCGTTCGATTCCAAACTTAATTGATCACCCGATACAGATGATGTAGGTATGTTACTAACATCAGGTGTACTGACTAACCTATTATCGCTACCATTAAAATGAAGATTTAACAAATATGTGTTTGGGATATTTTTTGATTTAATTATCTTTGGGCAGTCTGAGTTTTTCTTCAAATTCACCAAACTGCAAACAAAGGAGCAGTCACCTATCTGTGGATGTTGTTGAATCAAGCTTGTTTTTTTCTTTAAAACCCTCATGTTGCTATTTGAAAATGGTTGTAGCTCGGGATAGTCTCTAAATGTTTCATGTTCCAAAGATGATAAATTTTGATCAGACATCATTTTTGGTGTGTACGAACCAGTTTCTTCAAGTCTTATCGGAGGGCATATGTGATTAAAACAATTGGAGCTCAACCATACAAATCTATCTTGTACCGGGATTTTTTTGATATTTTGCAATAAATACAGGATAGCCTTTTGTAATTCTAAAGGGCAGTCACCTTTCAACTTTGGACGCAATTTATCAATTGAGATATCACCTTCATCAATTTCTTGACCAGTAAACAGTTTCCACCTGAGGTCATTTAGCTCTAGCCATAATGGCATCGCGTCTTTAATGTCCAAAGCTGATAAGCTTCTAGTTGCCTTCTGTACCTCTTGTTCTCTTTTTAAATCATATTGACCTCTTGAAGTAATTTCCATTTCTACTTATTTCATTCTTCTTTCTTTTTAAAAGGTAGATGCAGGGCTCATGTGTTTCTGCTTTAAATTGCTATTGCTCCTGTTGTATACATTGTGAAACAATTATTGAGAATCGTAAAACATGTGACATTCCATAAACACATATTTTTGGTACCCGGAATTTTAGTGATAGGGGGGGGAGACATTTTGACCTCAAGCTGAGAAAATGAAAAAAGAGGATTCTTTTCTTTTTTGAGGAATTTTAAGGTTGGGATGAGCCCACCTTGGAAAAATTACCCAAAACGATCATTTCAAGAAGTGCTGTAATCTCAAGTAAAGAAGATTCAAGCACAGCTCAAACCACAAATCCCCTTTTTTATACTGAAAAATAAAACTATGGATGTTAAAAAAAATAAAAGAGCTAATTATATAAAGAGCATACTTTTGGGTCGTAAACGGAATGTGACATACGAATCTGGAAATCAAGAATCAATTGGCGACGAACACGAGTTTGTGACGGACGAAGAAGAAGAAGAGGAACACGAAGAAGCATCGATAGAAGACAATTTTGTTACAATGATAAACGAAATTAGCACAGAGACTACAGAATCTAAAGAAGAAACACTAAAAGTGATATCGGATTGTTTGAATTCTCAATTTTTAAATAATTTAAATCCACAATACCATGTTCCATATGTCAATTATTTTTTGCAACATCCTTTACCAAAGCAAATGTTAGGTTTAGACGCATCGCAATCTTGGATGATTTATTGGTTGACTAATTCGTTATATTTTTTACAAGACGGTAATCTTGATGAAAATTTAAAACAAAGAATAATGAAAAAGTTTATTAATCAATCTCTGGCAAACAGAAATGAAGACAAAATAGGGCCATTTGGCGGTGGACCAATGCAATATCCCCACTTGGCAGCAAACTATGCTGCTGTGTTGTCTTTGGTTTTATGCGAAGATGAAACTATTACTAAAAGAATTAATACTGAGGGAATATATGATTGGCTTTTGAGATTAAAGCAACCAGACGGAAGTTTTGAAACTTGTGAAAATTGTGGTGAAACAGATACAAGAGGTGTCTATTGTGCTTTGTCCATAGCCAGTTTGTTGAATATATTAACAGTAGAGTTGGTAAAAGACTCTTTGGAATTTTTGATTAAATGCCAAACTTTCGAAGGTGGATTTGGTGGGAGGCCATATGAAGAAGCGCATGGTGGGTATACATTTTGTGCTGTGGCGTCTTTAGTGATTGTAATTGAATTTTTGTATGGTAAAGATAAAAATTTGAATTATTTCATTGACGTAGACATGCTAACAAGGTGGTTGAGCTCAAGACAAGAAAACAAAGAACTTGGGTTGAACGGTAGAAGCAATAAACTGGTAGATGGGTGTTACTCTTATTGGGTTGGAGGGACCGGCAGTATTTTGGAAGCATACGGGTATTGTAATCCAATTGAAAAGGAAAAACTAAGAACATACATTTTAAAATGTTGTCAAACAGATGAATGCCCTGGTTTTAGAGACAAACCTGGCGCCAGGCCAGATTTCTATCATACAAACTATGTGTTGTTAGGTTTGTGTTGCTGTGATTCCGAAATGACATGTTCGGAAACTTCCAATGATCCTCTAAATATTGAGGCCACTTTGAACACCAAAAATGATCCAAATGGTGTTGGAAGAGTCAATCCTGTATATGGTTTACCATGTGACTCCATTACAAAATTCATTTCTTGGACCAAATCAACTTCTCAATAAGAAATATATATATATATTTAATTGTGTTAAAATACTAATATTGATACTTTTCAATACCACCCTCTCTTGATGTTTTTATATTGCCAAAAAGAAGAGAAAGAAAAAAAAAAAAGATAATCGTTTATTCGCTTGTTTTATATATATATCTTGTAAAATTGTTACACACTCTATGGTAAAATATTCTAGTATACATTTATATGTCTTGATTGTTGACAAGTTAACCAATTGTAATTTTATTTTTTGGTCTTTTTATTCACATTTTTTGCAACTTTTGTTGGTTTTGTGCTTTTCTTTTTCTTTTTGCTCAAACCTTTCATCCCAGCTTTGACATTAGCAGAATAAAGTTGCCAAAAATGATCAAAGTCATCTGCTTTAACAACAGTTGATAGTTTGGTTTTAGATCCAGATTTATTATTTTTACCTGCACCCATGACCGCCCTTAGTAAGATGGAGTACTGACTTCTTGATATTTTACTAGACCCCTTTTTGACAGGCATATACTCTCTGGACATTTTCGAAACGTCATATTCAGGATAGTTTGTAGAATCCAGTTCTTTTGGTTTTTCAACTTCGTTTGGAGTTATTATTCTTTTCATAGAAACTCTGACGTTTCTGTGCAGACTGTTGGCTTCTTGGAAAAGAGAAGTGATATTTGTTAAAAATTCCTCGTTAAGTAAATGTTCCGACATGTCTCTATATTATTTTGATCCCCAATGGTTGATCCCTTGATGTTTTATTGTTTCCTATAGTATTTATATATTCAATATATAACTTCTTAGTGAATATTCCAATTGTAAATTTATCTAGATGATATGATTTCATTCATTTCTGTCTGCACTGGAAAAACTTTGAACTCTTACGACAAGAATGCTAAAGAGAAGAAAAAAAAAAAAAAATTCAAGAAAAATACAGTTCAATGGAAAGTCACTAAAACTTTATTTATGACACGTGACTGTGTGAGATTTGAGATTAATGTCACGTGTTTCATGATAAAACATGAAAAAAAATGTCGCGACGTTTTTTCTGAGCATGCTGGTCCACGGATTTAATGTGGATTGGTTATCTCCGGAGAAATGAAATCATTGCACAACTTTTTATTATGGTTGAAACCCTCTCCAATTGTTTACATTAGAACAGTGCGTGATTCGAAATTGTTCTTATCAAAGATCTACTTTACAACGTAGAAGTAAGATTGTAATATGCATGATTTTAATGATATGCTTATAGTTTTATGATTTTTAATTATTTCAATAAGGAGTCTTTAAGATGATCTTGATTGAATGTGATAAGATTTTTTGAATTGCGTAGGGATTTTTATCGAGGTTAGATAAAAAATCAATACAAAAGAAAATAACAGATTAAATCAACTAAACACACACACACAATTGAGATCTACATCATAGAATGACAACAACGACAACTCGAAAGCTACTACTATGCTTTATAGGTGCAAATCTTACTGCTTTGGGGTCTGGGACCCCTTATTTATACTCTTTTTATGCACCACAATTGTTGGCCAGATGTAAGATCCCCATTGCCAATTCCTCGACATTAACGTTTGCTCTTACAGTTGGGCAGTCTGCGTTGGGGCTTCCAGCTGGTCTGTTTATTGACAGGTTTGGTCCACAGCTGTCGTGCATGAACGGTGCAGTGGCGACTTTTCTAGGCTACTTTCTTTTATACCAGTGTTATTTGCACGGATACTCTTCGGTGGTATTGATATCAACTGCTTTGATCATGGTTGGTGTAGGGTCTGTCTTTGGGTTTTATTCGACTGTGAAATGTTGTACTACGAATTTTCCCAATCACAGAGGTACTGCAGCTGCTGCCCCGGTGGCTATTTATGCTCTAGCCGGTGTGATATATTCGTCTTATTGTGAATGGAAATACGGCGAAAATATGCTTGGGGTTTTCAAGTTTTTGATGTTAGCATGTTCATCATTGATTTTTATTGGTTGTTTGACATTGAAAGTAGTTGATCAAGAAGTGAAGGCTCCTCAAAATAGCACTCTTCTATCGGACTCCAGTAGAAGATCATCATCTTTCATAGGAATTGGAATGGAAAGAAGAGATTCTTATGACTCGGTGTCACAAAATAAAGCTAGAGGGCTAAGTGACCTCCGTACTTCTCAACCTTCAGGTTTAAGCAAGCCGGTGAATATTAAAACTAAGCGTACAGACTCTTCCGTATGGTCAAAAGAGTTAGTCGGGTCGTTGGCATTTTGGGGTTGGGGTAAAGACAGGGACTCTCCTGGATCAAATTTCATGAGAAGTGGCTCGTCGGTCAATATTACGGGAGGTAGAAAGGACAGTGGGGGAAGTGTCAATAATAATTTATTGGGAAGTCAAATTGAATCTGCTATCAGAGCACATACAAATGACTATGATTCCTCTGCAATTGATTTGGAAAATGGCAGCAGTGTTAATAATGTTACTCATTTGAGGTCTCCTGAACCACAGCAGCAAATTTATGCTCAACAGCCAAACAGCAACACAATGTCTTCTTTCCCTGACACGGCTACATTGCAAGAAGTTGAACTTTACTCTTCAACGAGAGATATTTCGTTAAGCAAAATAGTCACCACTAAAAAATTTGTGTGCTACTATTTGATTCTAGCAACTTTGCAAGGGATTGGACAAATGTACATCTATTCTGTCGGGTTTTTGGTTGCAACGCAGTTGGCATCTCATCAAGACACTCCAAACTTGAATCAAGAATCCATTCAGTCTCTCCAAGTGTCTCTTATTGCGACGATGTCTTTTTTTGGAAGATTGATATCTGGGCCAATCTCCGACTTGTTAGTGAAAAAATTCAAAGCCCAAAGAAAATGGAATATATTGTTTGCCTCTCTGTTGATGATGACCACTAGTGTATACACTTTCAGAGATTACTCCAGTGTGTACATATCCACGGACTCTGTGAACACGTTGCAAACACCGCTGTTTGTGAAAAGATTATCCATATCCTCGATCATCTTTGGTATCGGGTTTGGATTCACGTTTGGTACTTTCCCAGCAATCATCGCTGATGCATTTGGCACCAAGGGGTTCAGCACCTTGTGGGGGCTAATGACTTCTGGAGGGTTGTTTTCCGTCAAGATGTTCAGCTCAATCTTAGCTAAGGACCTTTCCGTGCATTCTGGTGCAGACGGCAAATGCACGCTGGGAACTGCATGCTACAGCCATACGTTCAAAGTCACATCCGTCTTGGCCATTCTTGCTGGGCTTTTAACACTGTACATGATTTTCATCAAGCACACGTTCAAGAGGGCAAGAATTGCACATTACAAGCAAAGGAACAATGCTTAGTGCTACAGGCCTCTCTTCTTTGATCAAGGACGTACGAATTTTATACAAAAGAGAAAGCTCACTGTCTACGTGTACGATAATAAATTTGACTTTCTTATACACGATATTCTAATTTTATGTATTTATTTATTTCTTTATTTATTTATTGCAATGTAGTGTACTATATATTTTAGACGTAGGTTGAAGATTTTTCAACGTTTACAATTCTACCACCTTCGTTCAACAAACTCAAGGCGACGTCTTGAGGTAGTTCGTTACCATATTGGTCGTAGAAAACTTTAGGACCTTTGTCGTTCATAACGTCTTGAACACCAACGTTCAAGTTATCGGTAACTGGTTTAGGTGGAGGTGGTGGAGCTTGTTGGTGTGGGGCATCTGGAGTACCGGCGTGACGGACGGTTTCTTCAACCTTCATGATTCTACCACCTTGTTCTTCGATGATTTTCATAGCCAAAGCTTCGTCAATCTCTTGACCGTCTGCACCAATGAATTTTTTGCTGCCGTGGTTTTGTTTGACTTCTTCAATATCAACTTCAACAGGACCAGCATTATTACCATTGGCAATTCTTTTATCTTGTTCAACAGCCAGTTTAGGATCAAACCTTTTGTTACCGTCTGCGTCTTCTTTGAATAATTCTTCAAAGCTTGTGGCTTGGAAAGAAGTTTGTTTTGGTTCAGGAGTAGACAAAGTGTAGTTTGAGTATTCATCCCAAGATTCCAAAAACATGTCACATGGGTAATCCCAACCGGACAACCATTTGTGTTTTTCACAAGAGTTTTTCAAAGTTGGAGTACCGTAAGCGAAATTCTTGTGACCATCAAAGAAATAGTAGGCAGAAGACAACAATGCAACACAGATTGACAACCCAATGATTCTTCTTCTAGAGAAGATGTGGGAAACCAGCAAGTCCAACAAGTGAGCAAAGGCCATGATCAAAAAATAGTAAGCTGGCAAATAGTGGTGTAAGAACAATTGTCTGCCCATGATGAAGAATGGGAAGTAGTGAATGAACCAACCCAACAAGTAGTGGGTGATTTGGATGTGGAAGTTCAAAACGGCTTTGTCAGTGTTGAAACCGTAACCCAATTGCCATTTAACCAATTCAAACAAAACAATACCACCAAAAATAGCAACAGTAGCAGAGGACAACCACCAAGTGATGGCGTTACCCAACAAGTAAACAGATCTGTTGTCTTTACCCCAGTAGGCAATACCTCTGGTCAACAATGGCCAAGTGGTTGGATCGGATTGATAGATGTGGGTGTCAGTGAAACCGTTGTTAACAGACCACATTTTTTTGTTGGATTCCAAAAATTTTTGCCAGAAACCGAAAACTGGATAACTGACTCTTTCAACAGAGGAATCATGTTCCAACAATGGGTGGGTGTTTTGTTCAATGTACCAAACAGTCAAGGCTGGAATACCGGAATGAGCACAAGTGACTTCTTGTTGACCACCGTCTGGCAAGTTGACGTTGTGGGAAAACAACAAACAACCGGTCATTGCGTGTCTCAATCTGAATTTTGTGTCGATTGCTTTAACGATTTTTTGAGCTTCACCCTTTGTGGATAATTTTTCATCAATTTCAATGATGAAATCATCGTTTGGATCACCTCCGAAATTGTCAAAACCGTAACCGGAAGCTTCCTTTTGCCAGTCAGCTTGGAAGGAAACAGGTGGTTTATGATCATGGGAATGTAATCTTTTCAAAGTTCTAACGTGCTTTAATCTGATTTTAGTACCATGTTTCAAGTTTTCAAAAGTTTCATAGTTTTCAACATTAGTGTTGTTGTAGTCTTCAACTAACCAATCGTTGTTCCCATCAATGTGTGGGTACAAAGTGATTTGTTGTTGTTGAGAACCTTCAGTGTAAGCAATATCGTGAGAATGTAAATAACCACCGTTGGAATTGATGTGTCTGATACTGACAACAGAACCAAACCCAACTGGAGCAATAATATCTTTTGGAATGTGGTTACCTTGCAAAGTTGCTCTGTATGCTGGAGACAACAAAGCGGAACCTTCTGAATCGTGGATCAAAGTATTGAAATGGACATTGAAAGACAATAAGTAGATGATCGTTGGGATACCCAACAAAATAGACCCCCATTTGGATGCAATACCAGTAGTAATACACAAAGGTTTGCTCATATCACCAATGTAAACCCACAATTTCAATAAACATAAAACACCGATCCATGCAATAGTAAACAAACCAACCCATTTGGAAGACAAAGCCAAACCCAAACAAGTACCTGTGAAAACCAAAGCTTTAAAAGATTTAAAAGAATTTTCTGGATAAATTTCATATTTTTTATAAAAATAAGCAGCACCGGAAATAAATAAAATCAATGGAGCATCTAACAAAATGTATCTTGAAATAGTAATAAAAGAGTTTTCAATAATAAACAACATTGTTGATAACAAACAAATCCATGGTTTGACCCCTGAACATCTCAAAGTCAAATACATGAAAATACAAGTAAGAACACCACACAAAGCACTAAACAATCTTAAAATGTAGTATGGAGTGTCCTTTGGGAAAAACATCCCGATTTCTTCAAATTCAAAATTACCCTTGAACCCAGCCAAGGACCCAATCCCAGCAAACAACATTTTGGCTAAAGGAGGATGAACATCGAAAAAATATTGTCCCCTAATGTACTTGGCAGCAAATTTACCAAAATGAACTTCATCGAAAACAACGGAATCTGGATAAGACAACCCGTACAATCTGTAAACACAGGTGACTAATAACAAAACACCCAGACCAATGTATTCCTTGTATGTGCTTGGTTGTCTTAAGGAAGACAATGATTTTGGAACATCAACAGACAAGTATGGTCTTACTGGACCTTCTTTGACATAATCCAAATCACCGATAGAGTCGTAATCCATTGAGTAGACATTGACATCGCTGTCAATGCTTTCATTACTACTACTACTACTATCATCAGCGACTTCTTTTGTATTGTTTTTATTATGTTTCTTTGTATGTTTTTTAATATTTTCATTATTATTTTTCTTGGAATCTAGTTTAACAGACTCCTCTCTAGAAGGAGAAGGACTTTTAGATTTAACACTAGAAGATGTTTTTTTTGCCATCTTTTTTTTTAGTTTTCTCAGTGAATAAACTCAGATAAAATGTCCTGTGGTGAGGGTTTTCTTTATAATAACTGAGTTGTTGGTTCGTCTTAGTTCTGCTACTTAAAGTTATAAGAAATCTGTAATTATAATATATAAAACAAACAACCTTAATTTTTTTCAAAACTTCAAATGATTCAATTCGACCAATATAAACAATGAGTCGTGTTTTAAAACATATATCTTAGTAACCCAGATAAAAAAAAAATACCTATAATTAAAAATACTATGACAATAAAACCAATTGACATGATTTTACCAATGTTTAATGGCCAAATTGTTCATTAAGTTGTATAGAACCTTTGACAAGTTGTGAGTCTTGAAAAACATAAACATTAATTATTTCCAAATACAAAGTAAAAAACAAAAAAAAAAAAAAAAAATTCATAATTGAACAGCAAAACAAATAAATAATGTGAACAACAAACAAAAACAAAAACAAAAAACAATGTTCTACGTGATTATACAGTCAGATTGCTTGATTTTTTCGTGTTTCTCTTGGTGCAGAAAAAAAAAAATGTTTGCTTTGCTGTTCTTCTTCTTCTTCTCCTTTTTCATTTTGAAAAGGGACGACGAGAGGGACGACGAGAGGGACGACGAGAGGGACGACGAGAGGGACGACACAATGTATAACTTTTACACATTGTGGAGGGTAATCTAATTTATATTTTTGTAGGGGGTAACAAACTTTATATTTTTGTAGAGGGTAACTTGTTTATTTATATATAAACGTAGAGGGTAACTTGTGGGTATATTTACACTGTGTGTTTAGTACTTTATTTTTTTTTTTTTGGGCAAGATTTTTGTTCTTTTGGGAATAACAGTGGCAAATATAACAGTAATAAAGAAAAAAATGCTACTACTGTAATGTATATTGATACCTTAAACTTAATATCAAGGGTTTAGTAATTAGCTTTGTTTGGATTATATATATTAAGAAAAAAGATGAAAACCAAACTCACAAACAAATCAAAACAAACACACACACAAGATGAGTTTAGAACAGGCTGACGAATTTTTCAAAAACAGTTCTACATATGAACAAGCCATTCAAGAATATACAAGAGTTTTTAATGAAAATAAATTGAAACTAACAACTTCCAATGAAACATCTCAAAAAGTGACTA
This sequence comes from Hanseniaspora occidentalis var. citrica, assembly GCA_030573535.1. Taxonomy (NCBI): domain Eukaryota; kingdom Fungi; phylum Ascomycota; class Saccharomycetes; order Saccharomycodales; family Saccharomycodaceae; genus Hanseniaspora; species Hanseniaspora occidentalis. The sequence continues at coordinate 62,141 of JAJMDI010000164.1, forward strand.
GTTCTTCTTCTTTGAATTCAAAAATCTTACAAGAACAGGAAAAAATCATTATCAAATTGGGTGAATTGTTTGGGTACACTCACAACTTGGACAATTTGATTGAATTGGTTAATGAATCCAAGGAATTTTTCATGACTTTTGCTAAATCCAAGATTGTCAAAGTTTTGAAATTGTTGATTGAAGATTTCGAATTGATTCCACAATCTATTGATGCTCAAATTAAAGTCATTGAGGAATCCATTGAATTTGCTGATTTGAATAAAAGAGTTTTTTTGAAAAACTCCTTGTCTATTAAATTAGCTACTCTATACTATGAAAAGAAACAATACAATCTTTCTCTGGATCTAATCAATGTTTTATTGAGAAATTTCAAAAAATTAGATGACAAATCCTCTTTGGTAGATATCCATCTATTGGAAAGTAAAGTTTATCATAAATTAAGAAATTTGTCTAAATCAAAAGCTGCATTGACTAGTGCAAGAACTGCAGCAAACTCTATATACTGTTCTTCCACTATTATGGCTGAATTAGATATGATTAGTGGTATTTTGCATTGTGAAGATAAAGATTATAAAACTGCATTTTCCTATTTTTACGAGTCCTTTGATGCATTCCACAACAGTTCTACTAAAAACACCACTACTACTAGTACTACTACAAGTGGTGGTAATCAAAAAAACAACAAGTTGTTTGCCAAGAGTGAACAAGTGTTGAAGTACATGTTGTTGTGTAAGATCATGTTGAACTTGATTGATGATGTCAACCAAATAGTGAATGCCAAATACACAAAAGAACTCTACCAATCGAAAAACATTGATGCGATGAAAAACATTGCTGAGGCATACTCGAACAGATCCTTGTTGGAATTTAACAAGGCTTTGAAAATATACGACTCTGAATTGAAAACAGACGACTTGATTAGATCCCACTTGAACGCCTTGTACGATGCACTATTGGAATCCAATCTTTCCAAGATCATCGAGCCATTTGACTGTGTGGAGATCTCTCATGTTGCCAACTTGATTGGTTTAGACTATAAACAGGTTGAAGGTAAGCTATCTCAAATGATTCTAGATAAAGTCTTTAACGGGGTTCTAGACCAAGGGAACGGTTGGGTCCATATCTACGGTGCTCAAGGGGGCGATCCTACTTACGACTCCTCATTGGAATTGATTGGCAAATTAAACAAAGTTGTTGAACAGTTGTTTGAAAAAGCTGGTGTCTTGCAATGATGAAATGATAGAGAGTATAGCTGGGGTACGCGGTTTAAGTGTCCTTCTCTGTGTTTTTCAAACTTGTATATTATTTACATAGTGTAACTAACGTTAAACGTATCTATCTATATAACTATATAAAAATATCTAGTGGATATAGGATGATCCTTCTCGTTACATGTACTTGGCCATAAACTCTTCTGGAGTTAGGAAAGTGGTGTTTAAATTATTGGCAAACTTTAGATCAGAGTCACTAAAGTCATTTTTTCTTCCTGCAGCATCACCACAGTAGAACTCAAGTGTAATTGGGTCTTCTTCTAAATTGGACAGAGAAGTCCCGTGGGACTTCTTATCCTGAGTGAAACTCTCAAACATTCCGGTTTCAGGTTTCCTCATTTTTTGAAATAAAAGAGTAGGATCTGTCTCAGTGGAAGGTTCCTGCGATGCCATATTCTTAGAGACTTTCCCCTGGCTCTCCCCAAAAAACTTTTGCAACGGCTCAGTTTTTTTCACAGCAGAACTGCCCTTTTTCTTAGGTCCGTTCTTCAAAGAAGAGGGCATCTTGGGGGAACAGTAGATCCAGATACGGTGCATGAACTGCACTTTCCCGCATTCCTCAAGCCTGGTCTCGATGGTGCTCAGAATGTCCTGCAACTTGTCCAACAGTTTCACACAGCTCTTGGAGTCCTTCGGAACAGTGATGACACCGCCCTGGTTCGAGAATATCACAATGTCCACGCGTTCAGACCCGTCTTTGTCTCCGCCATCAACGCCCAAAAGCTTCACTAACGCGTCTAGGGTCGTGACCTTGGCAGCTGCACCGGCGTCCGGGTCCTCCGGCTCGCCCTTCAGCTCGGCTAGAGTAAAATCTAAAAACTTCCAGTCCTGCGGGTTTCTGCTGAACTTCATTCTGGATTTGGTCTCGATCAGCGTGGAATCCAGATCAAAGCCGTAAATCTTAGTTTTCAACTTTTCTGGATCTTCAACCGCGTCACCGCCCGAGAAGACCTTAGGCTGGTGAGAAGCGGGTTTCGGAATAATTTTTATCAAGTGAGGTTGTAAGACCACATTGTGGTACTTGCCAATGGACTTAGACATGGTCCTTGATTGCTTTGTGGTTTTGGTTTTATGGTGTATTGTACAAATGTTGTTTCTCATTACCTTTCACCAGATAAAGCGAGCCAAAAATTATGAGAACTACGCGTTTTCTAAACTTTTTTTTTTCTTACGTACTAAGTTTTTTGAAATTTCACAGTACAAAGAACAGGAAATTTTTGTTTATTTTTTTGATTTGATGATTTACCAACGGCTTAATGGACTCCACTGGACTCACACGCAAAATAAATATTTTTAAATTAAACAGTTTTAGTAGAATTTAAGACATTGTCAGCTGAAGATTTCACACACTACAAGTATTCAGTGGTTAGTGAAACAAACAAAAGAAGGAACGTCAGGCTTTACCAAGAAACAATGGCAAGTAAAAACAACTTTGGGAGAAGAACATGGGACAGAGAAGAGTACTTGCAGCTGGAAAAAACTAACAAGGGTCTTAGCTCACACGATACACTACTAAAGAACTTGAAAGACACAGATCAGGTGCGATACCAGCAGCTTTATCAGAAGTATGCAAGTAACAATTACGATGCGTTGCTAAAGTCTCAATTGAAAGACACTAACAAGTTGATTTTGAAATCTACACTAGAAAACAGCTCGACTACCGGGAAAAGGGGTAAGAAGATTGGTTTTTACTGTGATATTTGTGATCTAACATTCAACAATAACATGGAGTTTGTCGACCATCTAAACGATAAGCAGCATTTTTCCAGCTTTGAGAAAATTTTTAACGAAGATATTGTTTCAAACAAACGAGATAACGGTGATATTCCAATATCCGAGTTCAAAACAAAATTAAATGAATTAGTGAAACAATACAAGCATCTTCCTAAAAAGAACCAGCCCAATCATACACCTAAAAATAACGAAAAGGTTAAAAAACCCAAAAAGAAAGCCAAAAAGACACTAAATAAGGGATCCAACGATATGGCCAAAACCATGGGGTTTAGTTCTTTTAAATAGGAGAGAGAAAACCCCCACTCATCACACACATATGATAACAGTAGCATGTGGTATTTTTCAAAAGGGTATATTGTATTATACTAAAAATAAAGAAGTAAATAAAATAGTTGTATGTACAGGGAATTATAAATTATAGTTAGGTGCGATCAGTGTGTACATAACACAACCAAAATAAGAGGACATCTTAGTACTCTTAGTACTCTTCGACCTTATTGACAGTCTTGTAGTAGTCCACCACATCGTTTTTGCTGGAAAGTAGATCTTTACTGACAATGATAGATTCAACGTTGGAAACATCGTTTTCAAATTTGATGGCGTCGTTCAAACGTGTTGGGAAGTTTTTGATGATGATCTGGGACTTGTCTTGAATTTTGTCCCCAATGATATGGTCTTGGATGTATCTACCTATTAGCATACAAATCATACCTTGTGGAAGTCTCGAAGGCAAAATTTCTCTGTCTTTGCCGTTTTGATCAAACAAATTGTTCAAAAGAGCCTCATATTTGGATGACTCGTTCAATCTGAAGTAGTCAACGACAACAGCGGGGTCAACAACGTAGGTGGATTCCTGGCTCAGCAACTTTGCGTCTCCTTTCCCGTGCATGAACTTGATTGGTGGAAGATCCCCGTCAGCAAACATAAGTTTCTTTCTTTTCAAACCGTTCATGACATATGTGTTGTATTCAGTCTCGGAAAATGAGTTTTTAGGTTTAGACTGCTCGATACTTTCCGCAGCTTGAACGAAAATAGCAGTCCCCACTAAGGCAACAACAAAAATTTTCTTGAAACCTGGACCCTTGGCACTGTTTCCTTGTTGGCTTGAAGAGGAAGAAGATCCACTAACAAATCTTCTAGAAATCAAAGGAGATTGCACTGTTTTGGATTTAGGAATATGAGTGTTGATATTTCTTGAAGCTCTTTTCAAAATTGATCTGTACATGATTGGGGTTTGGTCTTTTGTTTATTTTCTCTGTAGATTAATCCCGG